>ML782502.1:87492-100822 GCA_009831015.1 Picea engelmannii
AGTTCATTTATGTCCCTACACATTTCTTCACCTTCATCAAGAGTCCAAGTAGGATTTTCTAGAGGCTTAGTTGGTATAGAAGTTCCCTTTTTTGGTGGCATGTTGGCCAAGTATCACTTTTGAACCTTGATTTTGAGGTGGTTATGCTAGAAAATATCTCTTTTGTTGTATCTCCCAAGTTTCAGCCCTTTTGGGTATGAAACTTTATTTTATGTAGTTCTTTGATATTTCTTCTCTGCAATGCCACAGTTCTAATCAAAATTGGATGTGACAAGTGGAATTTACAGTAACTTCCCCACAACTTGTTGATTTTTGTCCTTTCCAGGAGATCTCACTTGTATAGCATGCCCCGCGCAAAATAATTGATATAAAATTCTGAAACTTGCACCATAAATACTACAGACTGTCCACGATCCAATGAAACTAGTCCCACTCAATTTGGATACTCTAGGAAGAAGTTATGATTGTTTTACCTGGAACACCTTCTTGAGACTAGTCAATAGGACTAGTCAGATACCCTATCTTACACAGGGTGTATCTACAAATTTAAGATGACCCAGAAGCTTAAATGTTTACCACAAATACCTTACTAATTTCTATAAATATCCTCCGAAATTCAGGGTTTGAAATGTTACGGAAAAGTTTTTATAGAGAAAATGCCACAATGACTCATTTCAGAATGATTCCAGAACCCTATCTTGTACAGGCTCTATCTCCAAAAGTGTAAGGCCTCCAGAGCTTAATTTGGAACCCAACGTACCTTGATCCATGTACTAAATATCCTCCAAGCCGTTTCTTCTGAAACATTATAGAAAAATAGTTATAGCGAAAATGCCAAGGTGTCTCAAATGTAGCAGTGAAACCCCAAGACCTTGAGCTCTGATACCATATGTTAAGAACCAAATACCAATATAGCATAGAAAAACCTTAGAAAAAGTACTCAACGCCTTGAAAAAGAGATAATTTCAGATAATAAGCCTCTTCAAGGGGGGAAACCTCCTTTTACCCCACTTAAATTTTCAAGTACAAGATGATTCAAAATGAAAATGTCTCCTTGGTATATATAGGAGACTAGTAGGTATAATTACAACTAATGGCCTAAAGACGACATAAATAAAATAACATTACTAATATAATATGCCCCAATTAGGGGTAATGAGCCAATATTAGGGATTAACAGGGTTGCTCAAGTTCTTTGACTACCCTTTGATACAGTTGTAGGATTTCTTGCTTCAGTATCTGATTGTGATGTGGAGCATTGATCTGTAGTGTTTCATAGTGATAGGATATCAATTGACATTCTCGGCTATCGAGGATGTATATTTTTTGATGGGGTTCCCATTCCATAGAATGGCCCTTCCTATGGACCCCCAACTGTCGGGGGATGAGCGAGTGGGTGTCTTGGCGATTCTCCATTACTTGGGTGATCCAGGTGGATATCGGTGGCCACCCACCTTTCCCAACTGGCTCAAAACAATTTTCTGGCAATTTTGGTAATTTACTATTTTTAGTAGTTTTCCGGGTCCCGAACTTCCAGAGCCGTTTTGAGGCCCTAAACGATGTTTTTTTGGAAAATGGGGAACAACATTGAATCCATGTTGTTCACACCAAATTTATAGTCATCGTATAGATCTTTTTAACGGTGTATCGAGTGCCCCAAACAAAGATCGTATGCAAAAGTTATGCCCCCGGGAAGTTGACATATTAACTACCTCCATTGGGGCCCAAAAACCTTTTGGCTTTTCATCTTCTGGGGTTAGGGTTTTGGATTTTCCTTATGTTAAAAAGGCCCTTAGAGCCTCATTGTAATAATGATCTTCTTGCGAATACGAGTAGCCATCACATCTCTTCTTAGATATAAGCTGCCACCATTCTAGTGAGTCTTCCACTCTGTATTTTTATAGTCTCTGTACATTTATTTCATTAATAGAAATCGTGTATTACTATATATATGTGTTTATGGTTGCATCTCTGATACATTTCTGTTATATTATTGAATATTCGTGATATTTCTGTATATTTCTTTATTACATCTCCATTCTCATATCGTGCAGAAAATAATCCTGATCAATGGTATCAGAGCAGGCTGCTCTTGATCGTTTTTCAGTGCATGTCCCCGACGAGGTTCAAGTATAGAAATTTGGGTTTCGAGCTTGTCTCTCTTGAGGACAATCTCTCTCACACACCCAAGAAACCCTCAATGGTGGAACAAAAGAAAAACAAAAGAGAAGACGATTCTATCAAATATGTTGCTTGAGCAAGCTCTCACGTGACAGAGGGACGAAATGATGGAGAATTTTTCCCACATCCTTCAATGCCTGTCGATAGCATTAATAACATATTCATCAAGCGACCACTTTGGAGGCACCTCACCTTTTAAGGTACAAATCAATTTTGATATTTCTGTATTTGAAGGACAGATAGATGCAGAAGCCCTAGACAAATGGTTAAATCTACTAGAAGGTTATTTCTTTGTTCACAATTTTTTCGACAGAGAAAATATCACCTTCACGCTCCTTAAGGCTCTCACCCATGTCAAACATTGGTGGGAAACTTACTAGGAGCAAATTTCCACAGAGGAGTCTAGAATATATGGGGTTGAGCCCACTTAGGAGTTTTTTGTGGATGCGGTAAAGGAACAATATTACCCTGTTGGAAACTATGAGGACTAGTACATGAGATGGACCACATAGCAGAAAGAGAGGGGCCAAGAAGTGCTAGAGTTCACCAACACCTTCCATACCTTGCGCACCAAGTTGGGTATCAAATACTCCGTTTGAAATTTGGTTCTGAAATACCGCGGGGATCTACACAGATACATCCAAACTGAAATGGATTTTCTGGATATCTCATTACTCGGTGCTGCATATCGATATGCTGTTAAAATCGAGCAGAAATTTAGGCACCAGAACAAATGGGAGTTTGGATCTGCAAATCCACAACAACAAAAGTATGAGAAAGAGGACCCTATCAAACAGCTTCCAGAAAACCAGTCTAAGCCATAGGAAAAGAAGGGTCACGGGAAGACGAAGAAGGACACCGAAAAATGGTGTGATTTCCACAAAATCCCCTAGCATAACATTGATGAATATCACTCAAAACAATCATTGGTGGCCAATATCAAAGACAAGGAACTGAACCCTGATTCAGAATCTGATTATGAAAATACTGGTAAAAGACAGATCATCGATGCAGACCCCACTTCTATTGTCGCGACCATAACAATTCAACTAGAAGAACCAACAGATCCTAAAGAGGGGGGAGTACCTTTTTCATTCACATATGTGGGTGAAGGGGACCTTGTTGCATTTTATTGTTGATATCAGAAGCCAGAAGAACATCATCTCAGTAGAGGTCGTCAAACCGTTGGGATTGTCGACAACACCACACCTGCATCCATACAACATCGGGTGGCTTTGCTAGGGGCGAGATCTTTGTGTCAACCAACAATGCCGATTGTCATATGACATCCAACCCTTCAAGGATGAGGTATGATGTGATGTTGCCCCATTGGATGTCTGTGATGTTCTCTTGGGCCAACCATATATGTGGAAGCGCCATGCTATCTATGAGTCTCTACCCCGTAGTGTCATTGTTACTCTGGGGGGTCATCTCTAAAGGATACCAGAGGTATTCCCAACTCTTATCCCACCTAAATAGTGACGCAAGGTAGTATCTCATACTACAAAATTCAGCTTCTTCACAATCTATTCAAAAGGTGAACAAGAGGACATTGAAACCACTACAACCTTAGCCCAAGCACCTTCTATCCAACAACAATAGGTCGACAAGATTGAAGCAAAGCACAAAAACTCCTTCTGCACACAGTCATCTCATGTAGCCCGACTGGTTGAATAGATTCAACCTTGCCAACAACAGATTTGTGACAACCTTCCACAAACCGAGCAACGCGACGTCTCCAGTAAGGCAAGCAACTCACCGAGATTCATATTTAGCAAATGCTTCCCTCACTCCCCTGGGAACTGAACGCAATGGATACCATTGCTTCCTAAGGAGGGAGGATTGATCCAGGTGGATATCAGTGGCCACCCACCTTTCCCAACTAGCTCAAAATACTTTTCTGGCAATTTTGGTAATTTACTATTTTTAGCAGTTTTTCGGGTCCTGAACTTATGGAGTCGTTTTGAGGCCCTGAATGATTTTTTTTGGGAAAACGGGGAGAAACATGGATATATATTTCTAACGGTGTATCAAGCACCCAAAATGAAGATCATATGCAAAAGTTACGCCCTTGGGAAGTTGACGTATCAACTACCTCCATCGGGGCCCGCAAACCTTTTGGATTTTCATCTTTCGAGGCTAAGGTTTTGGATCTTCCTTATGTTAAAAAGGCCCTTAGAGCCTCATTGTAATAATTATCTTCTTGCGAATAAAAGTCGCCGTCACATCTCTTCTCAGAGATAAGCTACCACCATTCTAGCGAGTCTTTCACTCTATATTTTTACAGTCTTTGTACATTTCATTCATTAATAGAAATCGTGTATTATTGTATCTATGTGTTTATGGTTTCATCTATGATACATTTCTGTTATATTATTGAATATCCGTGATATTTTTGTATATTTGTTTATTACATATCCATTCTCATTATGTGCCGAAAATAATCTGGATCATTGGGGCCAAACCCAATGTCAGGTTCGGTCATCCAGATTGAGGTGATCGATGGCCTTCTTACAGAGTGCATCGCCGCTATGGTGGTGAGCATCTACGGATCCTTGGGGACTGAGTGGATCACTGGAGGTTAGCTGAGGATAGTGGAGCAGGTCCTTGATGGGGACCTTTTTTCCTGGGGTTTGATGCTGCACACTAGGATGATGGAATATGTTAACCGGTGTCGGAGATACGACTCTATTGACTTCATCTTTGGGTCCATTCTAGTGGCATGGTTTCTAGAGAGGATGCCTCTGTTGCACCCTAGGATTCTGCTTAAGCCCGCGGGGCCACGAGAGTCATGATTGATGCGGTGGGCCCATGTGTTGGCCTGACATGGAAGTGGAGAGGATGGCCATTATTTCATGACCTCAATGGTGCGCATGTGGCGAAGGATGCCACATGTGATATTGAGGTATCCATAGACTGGTGTGGACTACCGTCACAACCCATATATGATGCTGCCTTTTGGGGAGGTCTGGGATGTTTGAGGTATGTTTTTGGATTATGTTTTGTTATTTTGATAGCTAACATTGACGATATATGTATATATGGATGCTGATACTATATTTGGTGTTGTTTTGAAAATGTGAGACCCCGAGACAGAGAGGCAAAGACGATCAGGGAGTCGTCTCGTTGAGGACCAGGGCGATCGCCACTTGTAGAGCCGCTGGTGGGATAGAGGTGGAGATGGGATGACGTTGGTGCTGGACCAGCGCATGAGCCACAGTAAGAGGTCGGAGGGATGTTGGAGGACCTGCGTCGATACTTCAAGAAGGTTCTACAGGGTGTACCAGAGGGTATGTGGGCCCACATCCAAGACGAGGGAGTCCTGGAGCAGTGTGTGGGTGTTCCAACAGAGTGGCAGACCCTGATCCGTCGGGAAACAATAGCTGGGAAAGTGATGACTGGTCGACTTCCCCCTGGACTTGGAGGGCCCCCAACTGGTGGGGCACCTCCAACTAATAGAGGACCTGGGGGGGAGCTTCAGGGCACCATGAGTGTCGGGTTTTGTATATAGAGGCTTGGGAGCCCATTTTGTATAGAGTATTTGATACCCATTTGTGTACCTATAGGGATGGGGGGGACTCATTGGCCTACGAGAGATGTATATGTACTTTTTGGAAACATTTACGACACTTTGATTATATATATATATATATATGGACATACATTTTTTGGATCATTCATGTCTCCATGTGTTGATGTTTTTTGCGTATGATGTCTTTTCTATGTGCTGTGACAAATGTATGATGTTTATGTATAAAATGATGTTTAATGTGATAAATGCCAATCTAATACTAGGTTAGCCATGCTATTTTATATTTGATTAAATTGTCTTGGAATATGTGTAAATGTGATTGAATCAAAGTTGCGAGATAATTGTCTAACTTGCAGGTAGTTGTGAAAGAGGCAAGGATTGCAAACGTGAATACATTGTTGAGATGTAGGACAACAAGTTGGGAAACTAATAGAATGATAAGGTGAGAAATGTGGCAGTGACTAGCCTCGACGAGGAGACCAATGACGACATCGTATTCAACTTGGTTGTTGGTGGCTGAGCCCAAACATATGCCACTGGAGTGGAGAAGAACATGTGAGGGGGTGTAGAGGGCCCAAGCGACTGAAGAGAAATTTTGGGTCCAAAGGCTAGCACCATTAGTGTAACCGATGTGGTAGGCTGATGAATGATGCATTTGTCAATAACATGGATGATAGGTCAGACATGAGGAACGGTGGAGGAAAAGAAGACTAAGGTAGGATGGCTACGCTTGGGCATAAAACATCTTTAAGTACAACCCGTTGACGGGTTCTTTGAGAGGGTATCCTTCTGGAGAGGCCAGGATGTATGCACCCTTAGTGAGGAAGTGCTGGATGATGTAGGGTCCATGCCATAATGACTCGAATTTCCCATGTTTGAGGGTATCGTGGGCGATATCGTAGGCTAACACGAGATCCCCTTCGCTGAATGAGTGAAGGTTGACATGGTGGTCGAAGGTGGCTTTGGATCATTTTTTAGCTGCCTCATTGTTCTATAATGAATATTGACGATCTTCATCCAACGACTCTAAGGTCAGTAGGCGCTGCTCCATTGGAGAAGTGTCAGGTAATAACTCAATGGTAGTGTGTAATGTGGGGATTTCTCATTCGATAGGGAGGGTGGCTTCGATCCCATAGACGAGGTGGAATGGTGTAAAACCAGTGGCAGTTTTGAGTGCTATGCGATAAGCCCATAACGCGGAAAACAACATATGATTCTAGTTGGTCTTATGTTTGTTGACGGTACGTTGTAGCATGGTTTTGAGGACTTTGTTGAAAGCCTCGACCTGTCCATTGGATTGAGGGTAGTATGGGGAGGCAAACTCATGGGATAAGCCTAGATTTGAGGAGAGTTCTACAAAGATCTCGTTCTCAAAGTGTTTACCATGATCAGACACTAACTGTAGTGGGACTCCGAATCGGGTAATGACGTGGTTGAAGAAAAAATGTGTTTCTATGTCAGCAGTGTTGTTGAATGTGGGCATGTCTTTGGCCCATTTGGTAAAGTAATAAATGACCACAACAATGTACTTGTATCCATTACTGGATGGAGGATGGAAAGTCATGAAGTCTATGCCCCATTTATAGAAGGGGCCGACAGTGATGATTGGATGTAGAAGAATTGGTGGTGCTCACGCTTTATTTGCATAAAGCTCACATTTGTCGCATCACTTGATAGCATGGATGCAATCATGAAACAATGTGGGCTAGTAGTACCCTGCTCGAATGATTTTTTGGGAAGTGGACATACCCAAAAGGTGACCATTGTAGGCGTTGCCATGGAAATCGTTCAAGACTCTGTCAGCTTTGTCGATGGTCAGCCATCGATGAAGGATGGTGTCCACCCCGCATCGATAGAGAACGTCTCCAATGAGGAGGTATTGAGCGGCCTGATGGCCAATGCATCGACGATCATCTCAGAGAGATGAGACCAAATTTTTTGTGTCCGTAGGTAGATGAGGAGGTCGACGTAACAGAGGTCATCAAAGGGGATGAGGAACATGTGTTTGGCGGGAAAATCCATATTGACGGGGGAAGCTGTAGCATCCGAGGGAAAAGTCATAATGAGTTCGACGAGGACAAGCACTTTATTTATTTTGGGAGTTGAGAACTCTAGGTCATATTCTTGGAGGATAAAGATCCATCGGGAAAAAATTCCATTAATTTGTCATTGACTAAGCAAGTACTGCATGGGGTTGGAATCTGCGATGACTTTGGTAGTTCATAGCAGGATATAATGGCGCAACTTTTGTAATGCGAGGACAACTTCTAGGGTGAGTTTCTCATCATGATTATATTTCAAGGGTGGCCTTGAAAGATTTTTACTAATGTAGTAAATGACATGTTCAGGCCCATCATCTCCTAATTGGACGAGGACTCCTACTACTGAGACGACTGAGGCTGACAAGTAGAGGATGTAATCATGATCATAGTCTGGGGGACTAATCAAAGGGGCATTGGATAAGGCAGATTTTCAATCATCAAAATATTTTTGAGCATGTTCGTCCCATCGAAATGGGATACCATGATGTAGGAGGCGAAGGAAACATTGCACATGAGTGTCATAGTATGGGACAAAGCGATGTAAAATGTTGGATTTTCCTTGTAAGCTCTACAGTTGGCGTAAATTCCTAGGTGGTGGAATTTCTGTGATATCTTGGACCTTGAGGGGGTCCACCGTGATTCCATGTTGTGAAACAATGAACCCAAAGAGGCGTTCGACCGTGATGCAAAATATGCACTTGATCTGGTTGAAGAGAATATTGTACTGGTGACATCATTGGAAAACAATGCATAATTCGTCTAAATGCTGAGTTCGCTTTTTGGATCGAGCAGTGAGGTCATCCAAATAAGTGATAATGATACAAGAAATATCATGAAAAACATAGGTCATGACACTTTGGAACGTAGCACCTGTGTTCTTGAGTCCAAAAGGCATGAAACGATAGGCAAAGGTACCCCAAGGGGTAGTAAAAGTAGTTTTATACTGATCGACTGGATGGATTCAGATTTGATTGTAGTTGAAGAAGTCATCCATAAAGGACAGTGCCTCATGGACAACACATTCATCGATAATTTGGTCAATGAAAGGGGTTGGAAAGTTGTCTTTGGGACAAGCATGGTTGAGATCATGAAAGTTGGTGCAGATGTGAATAGTGACATGTTTCTTGTTAACGGGGATGGGGTTGGTGACCGCTGAAGTATACGCAATGGGGTAGATGAACCCGAAAGAGAATAACTGGTCAATTTCGGCTTTGGTAGCCGCAACTTTGGATGGGTGAAGAGGGTGTTTCTTTTGATGAACTGGGGTGACATCTGGCCAAGTGTCGATTCGATGTTCGACGATAGAAGGATCGAGGCCAGGAATCTTCGTATATGACCAGGAAAAAATATCCTGGTATTCTTGAAAGAGATCTTTGTAAGCAATGAGTTCTTCAGGGGAGCATGTAGTGCCAATGGTCATTTCTTCTACGATTCTCGGTTGAATGGAAATGTCAATTTTGACGGTGGGGGATATGTTGGCCATGTTGCCTTCTTTAAAAACGTTTGGGGCAGAGATAGGGTTGTTGAACCAGTCTATATGCCCCGAAGGAATAAAATCCTTGGTTTTGATTGCGCACATGGAGGCTTGGGGAGGAGAATGAAAGTCCTCTTGTGAAAGGAAAAGTGCTCGATGATGGAGCACATTCCATCAACAATCGAGGGTAGTGAGTTCATCCAGGATATCTTCGTCGCAGTGAAAAATGCGAGAATACAGGGGGTCCTGGGAGGTGATAGGGGGAACTGTCAATGGATAAGCATTATTGTCCTCAAGTGGTGAAGATGTAGAAATTATATCTTGTACAGGGTGCGAGGGACCGTTGGACATAAAGTACATGTCTCGATACTATGGAGGGTACCTTGTTCGCTCAGGGATCGATGAAAAAATATATCAAATATCAGTAATGTGAGTCGTAGTAGGGAGTGGTTGAGAGGGATCAGTCCAAGATGTTTGGCATACTGTGAGTAATGTATGGTGAAAATGAGGTATAGTTGAAAAATGATGAGTGTAATGGCCATATTCTGAACATATGACACAACCAAATTTGGTTCGCAACCCTTTATTTCCTGTAGTGGAGGATGTTGTAGTAGTAGTAGATGTACTTGGTGAAGCGACGAGCAATGTGGTTGCTTGAGGGAGTTGGATTAGAGTGCATAACTCGAGAAGAGTGGGATATCTATTAGTGGGGTGTCCTTCTCTTTCTCATAGTGCACAAGGAGGTTGAACTTGAGGAGGAAGTTGAGCTATGGGATCTTTTTTCTTTCATTTTCCCCCAGTAGTGGCAGTGGTGCCAGCAGTTGGGGGTGAGGGTGGTGTGGCTGGAGCTTGTACTGGGATCTGCATCAGTATTCCCTTTGTCTGAGGAGGGAGAGATGGTTGAGGAACCATCGCGGGTGGATGAATATACCATACATGTCTTAGGGTCCTATAAATTTTTATAGGGTTTCTTGATTATAGCTGAGGATTTTTATATTTGAGATGTAAATAATATTTTATCCCGAAAATTATTTCCAAAAAGGCTCCTAGCTTACCCAGTTTTCTCGGATGACTTTGCCCCTCCATCCATTTTTCCCAATACTTCATTCATTGCTGTGCCACTCACTCCCTTTTCCATTCATCTTATTCGCCACATCTCGCCCGCCAATCATTCCTGCACAGAATTAATGTTATACAAGCTTAGGGTAAATGAAAAACAATAAGTTAATAAGTATTAGTGAACATGGTTAAGGATTAATAATTAGTAAATTAGGTTAGTAATTAGATTAGTGTAATAAGTCATAGTTTTAATAATAAATTCAAATAATTAATAAATAATTATTTTTAATAAATAATTAATTAATTTTGAAGAAGAAATTAATAATTATTAAAACATTATAAAAATAAAAAATTAAAAACAATCAAAATTAAATTAGAAAAATAATTAGTAAACTAAACAAATTAAATAAACAAACATTATAAAAAATAAAAACAAAACAAAATAATTATTATTAAAACAAAACATTATTAAAACAAATAAAAAATCAAAATGAAAACAATAAAAAAAATTAAATAATTAAATTAAAAAAACAAATGAATAAAACAATTAAAAAACAATTGAAAACAATAAAAACGAAACATTATAAATAAAACAGAAAAGACAAAACAAGTAAAAACAATAATAATTAAAAAAAAATTACATATAAAACAAAACTAAATAATAAAAAAATAAAACAAAGTTTAAATTAAATAAAAAATATTAAAGAGTGTGTCACCTTTGTGACACTAAGAAGGTTGAAGATGAAAAACACTTTCTCTTAGATTGTCCAACCTATACCCATATTAGATCTCATTTTCAAACTATTTGTCACACTACCAACCCTTCTAACCTCTTAACTCAACAAAAATATGGTGATCTTGGAAAGCTTCTCTTAATTCTTTTTGAGCATAGAAACAAAATTCTAAAGAATCACAAGTAATCACTTACCCTCTTAAGGTCCGATAGACCAATTCGGTGTTAGTGGACGTCAATAATCATCATCGTCATCAATAAAATAAACACAAAAAAACATCCTAAGTCCCATACCTCACATGTCCCATCTAAACAAATAACAAAACAAATCAATGACATACTATTATTTCAGACCCCCCTGCCATCCGAACTTTAATGAGAGGGAGGGGAGGGGGGCTCCAAAAAGTGGTTTTAACTAATGCCACTTTTCACTCTCCCGTGATTTCAGACCCCCGCCTGCTAAAACCACTTACCACCCTACCCCCCCCGAAAACCACCTTTCCCTCTTTGAAAACCACTTTCCCCAATTCAAAAACCATTTTTTACCCATTTCGACCAGTCATTTTCCGAGGGGATTTACGGGAAAACCAGGAAGGATTTTGAGAAACTAAAAGAGGTTTTTTCTAAGAACGGGACAAATAACAATAACCTCTCCCATATATATCATATATTTTACAGATTGGGAGAATCAAAAGCATATTTGAACCCTATTTTTCAGGATTTAGGATTTTCTTGTTTGAGACATCTATTTCAAACCCATACCCCAGACAACTGGTGATGAAGTTCAAAAACCTGAGAGATTTTTTTTTCTCAGAAAAAGATGATATAAAAAAGCCTCCCCCATATTTTACACAACTGTCTCAGAGTGGGAGAATCAAAGACTTCCTTGGACCTTATTTTTCATAATTTTGGGAGGAGAATAAATCAAAAGGGACAGATGGAAAATATGAGAGGAAATTAAACAAATTTTTTAGAGGTAGTTTCAAAATCATTCCATATGTCAGAGGAATGAAGAAAATTAGCAACTGAATATAAACATTCAATCATCAACAACCTCCATCAAATCAACAACCAAAAACCTGTGCAAATCATAAAATTCCTTTATTTTTTGTGATTAGAGATACAATTAGATTAGATATATCTTGCTCATTTATGACAAGATCTTTGTAATAAGTTTATAAATACTTCTCATTTTGAAGTATGGAGTGTGGAAAAAATTGTAATAAGGAAGATGATCAATCGATGTAAAGTAGTTCACTGAGGTCAAGGGACCTTTTGCATTAATACAAGACAAGCTGTTCAGGATTCATGTGCCATATCTATGTGGTGAAGTGCCTCTTCTGTAACTTGTTTTCTCTATTTCCATATGTTTTTGTTTTCTGATTATCTTACAGAAAGTTGCATGACAAAATTTGTTGAAAGATACACTCTAATTCTCACTGTGGATAATTTAAATGTTTTCCTCTGATATTTATTGGCATAATTCTTAATTGCTCTTTTGCTCAGTTGATCCTGTCTCTTTTCTCCTATTTCATTTCATACAAATTTACCAGATCCAGTAGTATGTCTACCTTGCCTTGTTTCACTTGAGCTTGATATTTCTTCAAATTGATCACCCAAGCCTCTTTGACTCCATTTCCCAATGGCCCTCCCTTGCTGTTCCAACCAAACAATTTAAAAACCAAACCATGTACTATCATAAATAGCCTAAATTCTCATCAAACAAAGATAAATATTATAGAGAGATCACTCTCTGAGTCTAGGAGGGATATATACTAGAATCCAAATTGGTTTTGTGGTTAACTCTATCAACTTCTTCCTCATCCTGAGAAATTACAGAGTGATAACATAGTGGCGACCATACTGGGGAATGTTCCTCAGAAAAACATATCAAGTTCCAGATCTGATTACTGATGGTGGAAAGTGATCAGACACAAGAAGGCTGAATCATCTACCTGGTGACTCCAATCGACTCCAAGTTAGTTTCAATTCAAAGACTCCACTGGAGGAAGAACCTGAAACATGACAAGACAATATGGAAAGATCAGGTATTCAAGTTGGAATTTTATCCAAGACATAATAGGCTTTATTTTTAATTATTTATTTTCTTTTCATGATCATGGTTAGGACCATACTGCTGAAACTTATGTTGATGATATTCAACCTCTGTTACAGGTATGAATTAACTGAGAGGGGGGGGTGAATCAGTTAGTGTAGATTATTAACCATTTACTCTCATTTTTAACTTTGAATCATGAATCTTAGTGGCAGTGAGTCTTTACTGTGAATTCCAGAGTTATAAACATAAA
>ML782502.1:100922-125334 GCA_009831015.1 Picea engelmannii
ACGTTTCAGCATCTGTGATTCAGCATTTGTGTTTCAACATCTTTAGCTTCTATGTTCCAGTATCTCTTGTGCGTATTGTCAGCCTTGACTGCTTCATAACCGATTGCCATCAATGACAATCCTTGACCATCTTCGTCATCTCCTGAGTTGCAGCATTTGTGTCTGTGTTTCAACAACTGTGTGCC
Source organism: Picea engelmannii (assembly GCA_009831015.1). Lineage (NCBI taxonomy): Eukaryota > Viridiplantae > Streptophyta > Pinopsida > Pinales > Pinaceae > Picea > Picea engelmannii. The sequence continues at coordinate 101,108 of ML782502.1, forward strand.
AGCATCTGCGATTGTGTTTCAGCTTCTATGTTCTACCTTAACCTTCTGCGTTAGCTTCTGTGTTCAACACTGTGTTTCAGCGTCTGTGTTTGCATTTGTGTTGCAACAGTTCGCATTTGTGTTGCAGCATCTGTTCTTCATAAACAATCGATTTCCATCAATGACAACCTTGATCATCTGCATCATCTTTGCTGTAGCCATATTTCCAACAACCTCATGAGCCTCAAACTATGAAGCCTAATTTTACAGTTCCTGTACATACTCCTACATCTGTTAAAATTCCAGATAGATACAAGCCTCTTGTCTTACCTCCTATACTCCATGAGTTCCCTGCAAATTATTACAAATGTCTTCCCAGGTTTGATGGAGAATATGGTAACATTATTGTTGAAAAACACATTCAGGGTTTTGAATATTTTATTGACCTTTTTTAGGTTGAATAAGATGATGTCTGTATCATGATTTTTTCTCTATATTTGTAAGGTAAAGCTAAGGAATGGTTCAAATAATTTTCAGCTCCAAGCATTTGTGATTTCAATCAATTTGTGAAAGTCTTCCTTAATAAATGGGTGATCAAGAGGAATCATTTTCTCATTTTAGACGAATATGATCATTTGAAAACACAACCAGGAGAAACAATGCAACACTTTTCAGCTAGGTTCAATCAAGTCTACCATTCAATGCCTGCTAATATAAAACCTGCTCCTGGTTTATCTCTTTTACACTACCTGGATGTCTTTTATCTAGAAATGGAATTTCATTTAAGAGAAAGAAATACTACAACACTTGAAGAAATGCAAAACAATACAATAGGTGTAGAAGCTAATTTGCTGATAAAAACGTCATAGTTGAAGGCAAAATAAAAGGAAAGCATGGAGAAGGAGCATCTGACATATTCAGAAGTGAAACTAGACATTTTGGCAAGCACAATGAAAGAAATGATGCACAAGATTATCATGAGAGATGAACTTGCTGTTCAAAAACACCATGTTCCATTTTTTGCAGAAAAATAAATGGTCATTGTTCCTAATCATTTTGTTGCTTATCCTTGGTATCATAGATCAAAAAATTATTGTTTTTTGTATTCACATCATGCCATGGACAAATATGAAACTCAAAATCAACTTGTGGAGGAGAAATCAACTGATCTAATGTCTATGCTTGATGACATTTCTTATATGGATGATCTACCCAAGTATGATAAATATGATGTTGACTACATCAAGGTTGACTCTTCAAACCAATGAACAACATATTTTTTGGAGGAAGAAGCTCAGTTGTAGCAGCTCAAATATGACAATCAACCTGTGCATATTAATTATGACAACAATGAGGGAAATGCAAAAAATTCTCAAGTAAGTGAAAGATCTTTGCCTTTATGTCTTGCCTCATTCCAATTTTTGAGAGAAATATATAAGCAAGCATACCGACAAGTTGTCAACGGTAGGAATGGAGAAGTTTATGATGAATTAATTGTGGAGTTCTTTCATGATATAGAAGTTATTCTTGCTCCAAAATTGCAGCCGATAAGCTACCTTGAGTTTCAAATCCCAGATGAAAGCTTAGAGCCTGGAACATATTATGATTTAATGAAAAATAATTATGTACCATTAAGCTTTAATAATTTTCAGTTTTTGAAGAAGAATCTTGATCATGTCCTGAATGATAAGTACATAGAAACTTATGAAGTTTCATTGGAACAAATGCAACAGTCGTCTCAGTTTCTATAGGATCCAATAGCTGATGTTTTGGATGATCTGTGTAGTCAAAGTCTTGTTCCATTAGCTAGCTATGAGCTTAAAATAAATTATGATATAGACTTGATTAGGAAGTTGACTTCATGGTCTTGTTCAGAAGGAGTCTCGTTACAAAGTTCATCAGAAAATTTGCATCCATATCAGGAACTGTATAATGATATAAAAAGCATATGTGTCATACACAATTATGACCATAAATTTGCTGAAAGTCAAGAAATAGGTCGTGTCTTTCATGATCCCATAGAAGACTACATGGAGGATTTTTTCAACTTAAATAATCAATCATGTCTTCAACAGTTTCCATTACACTTTACAACTTTGATTTTGTGGAAACAAATTCAAGTTGTCCTTTTGATTGTGCTAACAAGGACTCAAACAATCCACTTGTTTCAGCAGCTACTTGACTGGCTTCATTGGAATTTTTGTATTATTTGATTCAGCATGATTTTCAGCAGTGTAGGGTAGGTAACAATGTGCAAATAAGCTCAGTGCCCTGAGCATTTTTTCAAGAATTATTTCCAGTTTCAGTTTCAGATTTCATTTTTCAAAATGATTTGGATCTCAATTTCAAGATTTTCAGTCACATAGGTTTCATGACATAGCAAGTTGCAGGTTTTGAGATCAGCCCAATGAACAAGGATACATAGTTTATGGTGTTCTTGGCACTTCACAGGGAGGACACCATCCCCAAGTGAAGCCTAGGTTAGGGTCCTATAAATTTTTATAGGGTCACTTGAGTATAGTTGAGGATTTTTATATTTGAGATGTTGTAAATAATATTTTATCCTGCAAATTATTTACAAAAAAGCTCCTGGCTTTCCTGGTTTCCTTGGATGACTTTTCCCCTTCATCCATTTTGGCCAATCCTTCATTGACTGTTGTGCCACTCACTCCCATGTCCATTCATCTTATTCGCCACATCTCTCCCTCCAACCATTCCTGCACAAAATTAATGTTAGACAAGCTTAGGGTAAATGAAAAACAATAAGTTAATAAGTATTAGTGAACATTGTTAAGGATTAGTAATTAGTAAATTAGGTTAGTAATTAGATTAGGGTAATAAGTCATAATTTTAATAATAAATTAAAATAATTATTTTTAATAAATAAATAATTAATTTTGAATACGAAATTAATAATTATTAAAACATTATAAAATTAAAAATTAAAAATAATCAAAATTAAATTAGAAACATAATTAATAAACTAAACAAATTAAATAAACAAACTTTATAAACAAATAAAAAACAAAACATTATTACAACAAATAAAAAATCAAAATGAAAACAATAAAAACAAAATTAAATAATTAAATTAAAAAAACAAATGAATAAAAAAATAAAAAAACAATTGAAAACAATAAAAATGAAACCTTATAAAGAAAATAGAAAAGACAAAACACCTAAAAACAAAACAAATAATAATAAAAATACATATAAAACAAAATTAAATAATAAAAAATTAAAACAAAGTTTAAATTAAACAAAAAAAAATTAAAATAACTATATAATAAAATAAACACAAACAAATATCCTAAGTCTTGTACCTCACATGTCCCATCCAAAAAAATAACAAAACAAATCAACGACATACTATTATTTCAGACCCCCTGCTATCCAAACTTTAACGAGGGGGCGTGTCCGAAAAGTGGGTTTAACTAATGCCACTTTTCACTCTCCTGTGATTTAGGACCCCCCTTCCCCCATAAAACCACTTACCACCCTTCCCCCCAAAAACCACCTTTCCCTCTCCGAAAACCACTTTCCCCAATTCAAAAACCATTTTTTACCCATTTCGACGAGTAATTTTACGAGGCGATTTATGGGCAAACCAGGAGGTATTTTGAGAAAATGAAAGAATTTTTTTCTTATCACGGGCCAAATACCAATAAAATCTCCCATATTTCTCATAGATGTTACCAATTGGGAGAATCGAAAGCATATTTGAGCCCTATTTTTCGGGATTTAGAATTTTCTTGTTTGAGACATCTATTTCAAATCCAGATCCCAGACAACTGGAGATAAATTTCAAAAAAATGAGAGAGGTTTTTTCTCAGAACAAGAGGATATACAAAAACCTCCCCCATAATATACACAAATATCTTAGAGTGGGAGAATAAAATACTTCCTTGGACCATATTTATCAGAATTTCGGGAGGCGAATAAATCAAAAGGGACAGATGGCAAAGATGAGAGGACAGTAAACAAATTTCGTGGAGGTAGTTTCAAACTCATTCCAGATGTCAGTGGCATGGATAAAATTAGAATTTTAAGATCAACAGTCAATCATCAACAACCTCCATCAAATCAACAACCAAAAACCTGTGCAGATCAGAAAATTCCTTTATTTTTTGTGATTAGAGATACAGTTAAATTAGATATATCCTACTCATTTATGACAAGATGTTTACAATAAGTTTATAAATACTTCCCATTTTGAAGTATGGAGTGTGGAAAAATTTGTAAGAAGGAAGATGATCATTCGATGTAAATTAGTTCACTGAGGTCAAGGGACCTTTTGCAGTAATACAAGACAAGTTCTTCAGGATTCATGTGCCATATCTATGTGGTGAAGTGACTCTTTTGTAACTTGTTTTCTCTGTTTCCATATGTTTTTATTTTCTGATTATCTTATAGAAGGTTATAGGACAAAATTTGTTAAAATATACACTCTGATTCTCACTGTGGATAATTTAAATGTTTTCCTCGGATATTTATTGGTAGAATTTTTAATTGCTCTATTGCTCAATTGATCCTGTCTCTTTTCTCCTATTTCATTTCATACAAATTTACCAGATCCATTAGTATGTCTACCTTGCCCTGTTTCACTTGAGCTTGATATTTCTTCAAATTGATCACCCAAGCCTCTTTGACTCCATTGCCCAATGGCCCTCCCTTACAGTTCCAACCAAACAATTTAAAAACCAAACCATGTACTATCATAACTAGCCTAAAATTCCCATCAAAAAATTCTAAATGTTACAAATATTTCCCTCTCTGAGCCTAGGAGGTCTAGATCCTATACTCAAAAGTGGTTGTGTGGTTACCTTTGTCAACTTATTCCTCAGTGGGATAAATTACAGAGTGATAACAAAAGGGATGGAAAGCACCATGTTAGGGATGGTAAGGGTCGCGACTACTTGGAATTCTTGGAATCGAGGTGGGGGGTAGAAGAAGGGAATTTGGTAATGGCTTGGGGGGGTTGTCTCCCAAACCAAGATTTTCCCCTGGAGGGGGGGGGGCGAAATCTAGGATAAGTGGTGTAGTGGGGTTCTCAAGGAGCTCCTGAGGTAATAGTTCTCCAACTAGTGGAACCTCGATGTGAGGAGAGGCCTCAGTGGGAGGAGTAGTGTCTCTGATATCTGTTCCATTAGAAGATACTAAACACACTTGTGATGAAGGGTGTAGGAGAGGTGGTACTCTGTGATATACCCCAGGAAAAGAGGGGTCTTTAAAAATTTTGGGGCCCATGTCGATGACTGAATAAGTGTCTGAGCTAGTGCAGACAAGGGGGGTAATGTTCTGAATGTTGGCGGAATGACTAGGCTCGTAATGTGTAATTTGGTCGATGGTGACGATTTTCCTGTTGTGGGGGAACATCATCATTCGAAAAAAAAGAGAGGCTACCACCTTCATAGAATACATGTAGCTACGTTCGAACAAGATATTGTAATCTAGTGGCACATCGATAACTTCAATGTTGATGAGGATGGTTTTTCCCCCAAGTTCTACAGGGAATTTTTGGAAGATCCCTTCGGGGGTTGATGGTCGACCATCATAAGATCGCAGGGTGATGGAGATGGTACTAGCTAAACAGAGTCAATTTTTTTCCAAACTACTTTGGAAATGATGCATATGGATGCACCTTCATTGATGATACACTGATGAACTGCGATGTTCCGAATCTTAACTGGTATCTGAAAAGCTACTAGGGTGGGGAGGCGTGGTTCTCCACTATCTAGATAAAAGGTGACGAGTCTAGTATATGTTGGGTCGACTTCCCCCAAGGCAGAAAGCAAGGATTTTCGCTGAGTTGGACAGGTTTGGAGGACCTCCAATACATACATGGCTACAAGAGATTGTGTTAAGAAGTCAACCAGACTGTAGTTATGGGCTTCCCTAGCATGAGGGTTATGTATGTTCCATCATAATGACATACGAGGTATACGAGGGTTTGGTTCAGTGTTATGGTTTGGAATAATAAATGGTTGTCTGCATGTAGATGGAGCCATTTCTGCGGTGGTTGGAGTAGATTCAGGGGGAACACCATATTGGCGACCACATGTTTGGAAATGAATCTATTCTTCGCTGGTAAGGAGGATGTTGCGATCAACTGGATTTCCAAGTTGATTGGGACCTGGGTTTTGATACTTCCCCATTTGGGGTGGAGCAGGGTGTACCTCCTGTTGGGTATTCATCATGCTTTGGTGTGGAATAGGGTTTTACAAAATGAACTTACAAGTATTATTGTGGGACCTGTTGAAAGGTAGGCGGTGTTGGAGGATGTTGCGCGTTCATGGACTCTTTCAACTATTTGAAGTCGACAATTTGGGGGAAATTGTGAGTATAATGTCCATACTCACCACAGAGATCCCAAGGGAAGTTAGTCTTGAGATTGTTGTTGTTCTTCCCTAGTCGTTTGTTCTTCCCTTAGGGGTTCTGGTTTCCTTGATTCTGGTTGCCCCTAGCGGGATGGTTTTGTTGGGGGTTATTTCCTCCTGGTCCCGAGTTATTATTGTTTTGGTGTTTTCATTTATTTTTGGCATTATTTGGCTGATGGGTCAGATTTTCCGTGTTCAACTATTCAAAATCCTGAAACTATTGAATGGGAGAGGGATGAACAAAATTAACGCTGACATGGGGGTGTCCTTGTGGAGGAGCGACCCGCTGTGGAGGACCAGGAAAAGGAAAATATGGATTGTTTTAGGGAGACGATCCATATGGCGTATAGGAAGTTGAAGTACCTCCACAAATTTTATGGTCACATGTAGGGGTTGGGGGTGGACCCACATTTGATTGAGGGATCATATGCATCTAGGGTACTGGTGGGGGTCCCCCCAACGACTGAGGGGGAACAACAGTATATGACTATTAGTGAGTGGGGAGAGGATAATAAGACGACCCTCTATATGGTTTTAGATATTGAGGTGCACCATAAATAGGTGGCGGTTGGTTGTCAGGGTTGCAGTGTGTCATGGAACAAATCAACCCATCCGCAGTGTGGGACATCCCAGGTTTGTACTGGTCAAATAGTATGGGTTTGGGTGCATCAGGTAACACTATGTATAAGTAAATTGATTGAGCATAGATGAGGTAAAAATATTGAGCCTTGTTGATGGCTTCCTCTTTCGACTGAGGAAAAGTGGATGCAACATCCTTGGCAATAACAGAGACAAGTGACTTGAGAAACCAATCAAGACGTTGTTCTTTGGAGGTTTCTTCTTTTCACAAACTACGACGTCGACACCATTCATGGATGTGATCGGCTATATGGATAACAATAGTTTGTTTTAACTTTGATAGAAGTTCTAATCCAGTATCATGATGAACTAGGAGTTGGAAAAAGGAAAAAAAGGCATTGGCCAATGATTCAAAGTTCACATGGGACCTTGATTTTTCGTCTACATACCATTTGGTTGAGGAACCCGTGAGAGTTCATTGAAACAACCTTAAGAGGATGGAATCATCCATGATGTTGTTTGAAGAGCACCATAAGTGGAAGGTCATAACATGGTTGGTGGGATTGTCCCCTGGTTTTCCTTCAAACTTTGGAATGTCTGGAGGCAATTTTCTAGGCATATTGGGCCAAGTGGGATCATTTGTGATTTTGGTTAAATCAGGAATGTTAAGGGATGCCAAGTATGGCATAGGGATATTTGGTGGAGGATTAGTTCCAACCATCATGTGAGAAGGTAGTGGACCTGTCCCTTGAGAGATATTTGGTGGGGATGTACTTCTCTCTTGAGAAGAAGTTTGCCCCCCGCCTCCTTGTGAAGGAGAACTATTAAATGGATGGCCTTGGGAATTGGACCCGAGCAAAGTGGAACCAAGTAAAGATGATCCCAAAATAGTAGGACTCACCTGGGTGTGAGATGGTTGAGCCGGTGAGTTTGAAAGACTAGGGACTCCTCCTAGAATAGGAGGGAGATTATGTAAGTGTCTGGAATGACGACGATTCTATGGGTCCCTTATGGTTTCTGACTAGCAAAGTGAATTTGTGAAAATGGTGATAAGAGAAATAAATGAACAAGATATTTGTATAATGTTGGACCTTCACAAGATAGTGTAACTCATAATTGCATGTAATCAAATGAGCATCATACATAAATCAACTGTAAAATAAATAGGCATGTGGCTAGGTGGATTTTGTCTGCGTGGGGGTTCAAATAAAAAAAAATGCTTGTGTCTTAAAAGACATATCGTCCTTCCTCTCAAATAGCACCAGGCATTCCAAAAGCACTCAACAATGAGGTCTCAAGCCACCAGAAGAGGAACTAGTGAAGGTTGAAATAATCAGTTATAATGATGGTTAGACGGTGCATATCCCCAAAGAGTTGGCGATATTTCCCAATAGCCACACAAAATCTGATCAAGGTGTGATTGCAGCCCACAATCTCCACCTGGGTAGATATCCTAAGTTTGGTCACTAGGTGCCTCATTCAAAGTGCGGCATTTAGATTTTAGGCCTCATAAATGGGGCATGGGATGGATGCCCTTCCAAGAGTTGGGTGACTCAAGGAGGGATGTGCAGAAAAACTGAACCTCGGCCTTCAACCCTTCATGAGTATCTCCCTGCCTTATGGTGTAGGAACACTTGTCTTGAAGGATTTGAAAGCTTCCTATTTCTCAAGTTCTATTGTTTGAAAATGTGAGAACCAAATAATGGGGGGTTATTTGGATGCCTACCCCCGAGATCCTACTTAGACTAAAAAAAATTATTTTGGCACCTCCTATGGAGGAAATTTTTAGTGGGTTTTTAGAAAAATTTTAGATGTGGTGGGCTGAGAGATTGGGGGTGTGAACCAATCTCATTTGAATTAAATGGGTGTGGATAATTTCCAAAGAATTAGTGGGATGTTTTAGAATTCCTTTGGAGAAAACCTATTTCAACCTCCATTATTCAAAATGGAAATTATGTGTGTGAGGAGTGGCTTTGTGTGCAAGCAAGTGAAAAATTGTGCCAAGTTTTTAGTAAGTTAAGTGTGATATTTCAACATGTGGACTTCTTGTGGTCCTTACAAATATTCTTTACCTATATTACTATGTGTCATTGGTACAACCTTGCAGAATATTTAAATCCCTAAAGAACTAGCAATGTGGACATATGGGTCTATTACAAATCCTTTAAACTCCCTAAAAAAGATTTGAAACTATCCTATATTGCAAGCATGTGGGCATGTATGGGCCCGTTACTTTGATCTTTAAACTTACCTAGATTGTGATGTAAACTAAGAAAGAATTTTTAAGAAACTATCCTAAGTTTGCAACATGTGGGCATGTATGGGCCCTTACAAAACTTTAAGATGTTTTCAAAAAAACTAAGAGGAACCATAGGGGGGATTTGTCCTCTCCTAAAGATTTTGTTAAGGGAGATGAAATGTCCCTTTAACCACCTTTCTGATTCCCAATATCACACTAGGGTGCGAGGGAAGATCATACTTGAGGGTCAATGTTAACTTCTAGTCCCAATGTAAGTGATTTATGTATGAAAGCAACAATCTCAACTTAAAATTTAACAAGCCAAATGAGCCATCCATGTGGCAACAAAGAAAAAAAGGAGAATATTGGTTCCTTTTACCCCCTATGTGCCTATGTTATCTAACCTTTCATATGGGAAATGACTTCAAGTGGAGTGCAGTATCCTTACAAAGTGCATGAAAGTAAAAATATGAAGGCTAGGGGACTTCAAATCATCATAAAAACACTTACAATTTTGAAAAGTTGGAGTTATGCGCGGGTTACAATTTTGATAGGCATGCAGTGGGTGCACAATGCATAGTGTAAAGAAGTATGTGGCGCACACAGTGCATAGAGTGCGCATCTGTGGGTAGGAAAATTCGTGCACTTCCTGTCACACGTCGAGGGAGAAATTTCCAAGTGAAATACTCTTTCCCCAACTCTAAATTTTGACTTTGACAGGTTGGGCTAGGCCGTTTTTGGTACCTACAAGACAAAACAATTAAAATGAAGTGATTTCTAAGCTCAAATAGGGAGAAATTTGATACCGATCCCCAGTATGGTCGCCAATCTGTTGTGTTGGTTTTGTCACTTGGGTGAGCAAGAAAACAACACTTGCATGTCTAGATGAGCTTTCTAAATAAGGCAAAAGTTTTGTGAGTGGTTTAAACAAGCCAAACACATGTATAAACAAAGAAATAAACTAAAACAACTAAGAAATAAAAGTTAGAAAGAATGAGAAACTTAGAACCATGAAAATCAAACAATGACCAACATAATGCTACCAATGGATGAATAGATTAGTAGGAAAAACACTGTAGAGAAAAATAGGGAATTGTGAGTCCCTTGTTCCTCCTTGGGAGGGCTCTTGAGTTCCCTAATGGAGATATCTTCATACAATGGAAGAAAAAAGGAAAATGGTGAAGAAAAACAATGCCTATTCCCTCAAGAGGTGAGTGGAATGGCCTATTGCAATGGTGCTTGAAGCCTCCAAAGAGAAAAGAGGATTCTCAATGGATAATTCTTGCAGCATAACAATACTATGAAGATCTTGGTTTCTTAGTGCACTCGTGGCTCTTATTTATGGCATTCATACATGGAAAAATTGTAATTGGTTCATAGTGTGATCAAGGGGCCTTTTAGGGCACCCTCTAGTCCTTGACCAACCCCCCATTCAGATTTCGCTCAGATATGAGGGTCAAATCGTGTTGGGGGTTGGTCCATAAGTGGTTGAGGGGCCAACAAGATCCATAAATGTGTCATTCATAGGAGTGCATGGATTTTCTTGCACATAGTCATGCACTTGGCACATTGTGCACGCTGAGAGCTATGTTGGCCCACGCAAGTTGTGCACTGTGCGTGCACTTCCTTTGGTGAATCTGCACATTTCAATTTTTTACCCAATTTGTATAGTTTTTTTTCCTTTTGAATGCATTTCAGTGTTGTAGGTGGACTAATTACTGCTGGCATTGATGTGTTTCCTTAACCATTTGCATGAAATGTTGCAGATGATTTTTTAGTGATAACAATCATGTTTAATGTATAAATATTTATTAATATTTAAATATATTTTATTTTATATAAATTATAAATTATATATATTTTAAAGAAATCCAAATAATCTCTTGCTTTTTTTAAGGTGAGATAGACCAAATTCCTTTTTTTAAGGTTAGACCAATTCTGATCTTGTGGACTTTAACCATCATTATCATTTTTATTGTATTGAGAAAATCTGGAGAATATTTTTACATCACTTTATATAAACGTATTTATTACATTGAAAATATTCATTAATATTCAGCTCTAACTAATGCCATGTGATATTATTGGAGTTAATGCTTCCATTAATGCATTGTGTTGAGTTTAGAGAGATGAGTTTAGAGATCGGTTTGAGATTTGTAGGAGGTTATTGAGAGATTCTCTCAACCTCTATTCCCATGTTTGGAATATGTATATATGTATTGTATCTTGATTTGTTTGTGTAATATAAATATATTATTCATGTGTAATATTGTGCACTGTATGCTACTCAAATATCTTATTTGGTACTAGAGCCTGTTCTTGCTTAACTCCCTCATGGGAGGGCTAGGAAGATGTGAGAAATGTGATAGTCGATTCCCTATACATATGTAGGAGAGTAGAGTGTGTTGTTGTGAGTCTGAGTTTTCTGTGTAAGAATATATTGTTTTTTTGTGTACGTGTGGTTTTGCTAAAAGATATATTGCTCAGAAGAGAAGAGCATCAAACAAGAACATTGTTCACCGCTGCCATCCAAATAAATTTTGATGTTGGTGCCAGTGAGACTTGTATTTCCTTTACCTGGATATCAATCGACTATGGGAAGAAAACATATCTGGACAATGCATTTTAATAGAGAAACCCATTGTTGTTGAGAGCAACATCAGGCTAAGCATTCAGTTGACCATTGCTACCCGTCTATTCAATTAAGGAGTTGTGTATTAAATAAAAAATAGAAGTCATGTGGAGGCGATAAATTCGATGTCTACTATCAATTGCTATAGAATCTATGTCTTGGATTGGATGAAAGCACTCAAAAGGAACCTCCAGCACCAGGCTAATAATTGTTCTATCAAAATTGGCAGTGATGGTGTGTTGAAGCGGCTAACGATCGTCACTAGGAATAGAGTTGGATCCAATCACTTTCCTTCCATCATGTTTCTCATATCTGTGTTTGAAATTCATTCTCTTATGGAGTGTGCAGTTTGTGAAAGTTTTAAAGTATGATATATTTTTTTATTTGTGAAATGAAGGATGAAGAACCAACTATAGAACATGGTAACATAGCTTAAGCTGGTGTGTGCGAAAGACCTGACCTCTCCACAAGTTGGTCACTGGTTTGGTTAAATGTTTATATGTGTTATATATTGATGGGTTGTGTGAATCCATGAATGTTAGTTACAAGTTATTTTAATGTAAGGTCAAGTTGGTTGATCGAATTCTGAATACATTTTGTATCCAGACTACTCTCCTATATAATTGATGGATAACTGAAAGAAAAATATCTGACAGATGGAAGCATGTCCATAGGATGGTTTAGTACTTGAAATTTTTTCTTGTGGAAGCCCCGAAGAGCCGAGTATGTCAATTTTGTTGGTCATTGCAATTACATCATGATGGTCATAAGTGTTTGTACTTTAAATGGATCAAGTGGGAAGCTTGAAAGTGTGGTGAATAAAGAGTGGAAACTGTGAGATTGCTGAGTGGGTGTAAGTGCTAATGAAGACCGACCAGAAAAAGATTAATATTGTAATTTATGATTTAGTATTGTAAGTTTTGTAATGTAAGCATTAAAGGGGGGTATTGGAGATAATGCTTCCATTAATGTAGTGTGTTGAGTTTAGAGATTTGTTGGAGGTTGTTGAGAGATTATCTCAATGTAATACCCATGTTTCCCTCAACTTGTAAATATAACTATAACTTGCCAAGATAATGCGGCAAACTAAATATGTGTGAATGTTGGATTTGATGAACCCTTTGTTATAAAAGGTAATGTATGTATTCTATTATTAATTAAAAAATGGACAGTGTTGCATAAATGCTGAAAGGGGAGTTTGCCAAGATAGATTATGATGCTATGAGAGAGATGGTGATGATCCAGATTATTTTTGAAACGAAATGAAAGAAGATAAATTAATTCGATCACCCCTTATAAACAAATCATGACATAAAACTGATGGGTGTCGGGCTCTGCTTCTGCAAGCAATCCAAGAGTGACTTCCGATGCTAACATTAAGGATGCATGTAATGCATCATCCTAAGAAGTGGGAAGACTACCTACCACTGGTAGAGTTTGATTATAACAATGGCTATCAAGAGTCATTGAAGATGATCCCTTTTGAGGCCCTCTATGGTAGACAATGAAAAATTTCAATCAGTTGGGATAACCCAGTAGACAAAATTTAAATCGAGCTAGATATGATGAAAGAAATGGAACAACAAGTAGTTCAGATAAAAATAAATTTGAAAATAGCTTAGGATAGACAAAAAATCTATGCAAACAAAAAAATAACTCCTAGAGAGTTCAAAGCAGGGGATCATGTGTATCTCCGAGTTAGACCCAGGAAAATCTCCTTGAGAATGGGAGCCTATGCCAAGCTGGGACCTCGATATTGTGGAACCTTTGAAATTTTGGATAGAGTGGGACCTGTATCATATAGATTAGCACTTCCTCCCACAATGAAGGCACATAATGTTTTCCATGTTTCGTTACTAAATAAATATGTACATGATTCTAATCATATAATTGATTGGTCTATGATTTAGGTGGAACCAGAGGGATAATTCCTACCATAACCACAATGCGTAATAGACAGGAAGGAAATACCACTCAGGAACATAACCATTTCACATGTCAAGGTGCAATGGAAACACTTTGGTCTAGCTGAATCTACATGGGAAAGGGAGGATGACATGAAACATGCATACCCATTTTTGTTTACTTCTGTACATATAGAGCACATCGGTAGGTAGAACATTGAGGACAATGTTCCTTTAAGGGAGAGGGGATTGTAATACCCATGTTTTCCCCATCTTGTAAATATAACTATAACTTGCCAAAAGAATGTGGCAGACTAAATATGTGTGAATGTTGGATTTGATAAACCTTTTGTTATAAAAGGTAATGTATGTATTTTGTTATTAATTAAAAAATGGATAGTGTTGCATAGCTGCTGAAAGGGAGGTTTGTCAAGATAGATCATGATTTTAAGAGATAGATAGTGAGGAGAACCAGAAATGGTTGAGATGACCCTCACCGAACCAGTACCTTACTGGATTTAATTGCTCATACCTAGAACAGTCCTTTGACCTAGAAATAAATTACCAGTCAGGCTGGTGGTTGGGAAGCCCTTTTTAATAGTTAATGAGGAGATGGGAAGAGTACCCATGTACAGGGCTTCCTAACCTAACCACGAGCTGGGGATTCAGACCCACACAATCTTGTTGAGGAAGGAAAGAAAGGAAGTGGATGGGTTGGGAAGAGGTAGATCAACGAAAGGAGGAGAGCGCCTGCAACTCTCGGGTCCTGAGGAGAACTGAGAAACAAATTTGTTCTAGGTGAAAGAAGCTGCTAGTATCATTTTCAGTCCAAGTTGATAAATGAGGTTGCAGAGAAGATGAGTGACTGTGGAAGTACTCATAGCATACCCCCTTTCTTGGTACAAAGAAAATCGTTTTCTAAGTTCCTGTGGGAGGAGGAGAGTAACCTCCGTCCCTCACTATCGCTGAGCAAGAAGAAAGATCCTTTCTCAGAGAATCATGGTCTAGCTAGGGGGTGGCCAATGATAAATCCATTCAGGAGTGTCTATGCCTATGGTTGGGTGGAAATAAGAACCCCTTTCAATAGTCACTTCATGAGTCTGGTTTTTGATAAGTATTTTCATAATTTGTGTATTGGAATGGAAATGGTGATTGAATATACATGTTTGTGACTAAATTTTGTATTGAATGATTCAGGTAGAAATGTTCATTGTTTTTCTGTGAACCCATGCTTTTGAATGGTCTTTTGTGTGCCTTAGCTTAGCAACAAGAGAATTATGGGACGTGGTTCTACAAGAGAGTCGGGCTAGGGTTAACTGGAAGGCTTAAGTCCTGTCGACCTCTCGAATTTACCTTCGTGGGAATACTAAGTTCAAAATCTGTGGAAGGAGGGCGCCTCCTTCAGACCCCCCACCTGTGTGAGCAAGGGCTCATGCCCATGAATTTATGACTAAGAGTTACGCGTGTAGCCCATGATAATTTTTCGGAGGACCCATATGACCAAGGTCTGGGGTCCCTGCATTAGGCCAGAAAGGAGCTAAGCCTTCCTGTCTTCAGAACTTCGGGAGTTTGAAGCTCCAAGGTGTTATGGCCCTTCCACTTTTAAACCGACCGAAGACAACTTGTTGCTACGATTACCCACGAGTTCAACTGATATGTGGTAGTGTCCCTAACTGTGACAGATGGACATGTCCCATCGTTAAACCCTGACCCACTTACCAATCACGAAGTAGCGTGAGTTGTAGATCCAAGGGTATTCAGGAGTCTCCCTAGCTGTTGGATCTTCGCCAAGGTCAATCCGGTGTTGACTAATTCGAGAGAAAAAAGGTGTCATAGCACCAAATTTCTCGAACATTGGAGTTGCGAATAAATGTGATATGTGGATCTGGGGAATCCATTGAGATCCCCTCTTAACTGTCCGATCACCCAATGGAGGGACTCACATACAACACTTTGGAAATTCCTACTTCGGGAGAGCGGAGCCATCATAACTCTAAAACCCCAGAATGTCAGAACTACGAATTAACGCGGACCGTAGATCTAGGGATTCTTCTGAATCTCCCCTGACCATTAGATCTAAACTATGGTAAGCCCAGTGCTGAAAACTCTGGGAGAAATTCACACAACAGATCCTCCGAACACCGAAGTTACAAAGTAAGGGAGGTCGTAGATCAATGGATCCATGTGGACTCATCTCGACCGTGATATCTAACGACAACGAAAGGCTATCAGTCCAGAGTGACGTGGCATGTTGATGTCACCCAGGGTGACGTAGACCCACATTTGACACACCACATGTCACCTTGATTCGTACTTTTTTCATACCCTATGTGCCCATTAGAACGTGCCACATGTCACCCACTGATGGGGCCACGTGTCATCCCTGCTTTTTCGCATGTCACCCCCTCCTTGGCACATATTTTCTTGGTCCATTTGGTGAGTGGAGTACTTGAGATCCACTTGTCCTTGCCTCTACATTTAATACACCGCCACATGTAAGGGTGGACCCTTCGGGAGTCTGGGACTTCGAAACTCTGGAGGATTGGGGTATAGTGTCGTAGATAAGCCGAAAGGGTCGAAGGTAGGAGCCACATGGTGATATTTAGGGCCCCTTCGGGAGTTCAGGATTTCAGGACTCTGAAGGATATACGCGTGGAAAGGAGAAAGGGGCGTTCAACGCCGAACATCGAATTCCCTTGTTTGCTTATATGTTAAATGAGGATCAAGTCCCGCCGTGACATTGGTTGGTGGATGGAATTCCACTGTGGATGTAGGAACGCTAGGGAATCTCTGAGACTTCGGGGAAATTGGGATGGTACAAATGAGATGGACCCACATGGGCGCCACATGGCCCTTGACTAATAACACTTGAAGAACTTCGGGAGGCCATAACTTGAAATCCAGAGCTTGGAGTTGAGCCTGGTAGAAGTCATTAGGAAGATACAGTTGAGTAGAAGAGGATGGAGACCTTGGAAAGAGGATTCAAGACTATCAAAGTAAGCATAATTTTGATGCTCCATCCCTAAAAAGGGTACATAGGGGTAGAGTGTGTTACACTCAACCTCTATTCCCATGTTTGGAATTAGTTGGATCTGACTCCATCTATATATATGTATTGTATCTTGATTTGTTTATGTAATAGAAATTTATTATTCGTGTGTAATATTGTGCAATATCTTCTCCTCAAATCTCTTATTGATATGGGTTATGGAATTCCTGGTATGTGCATTTACAAATAGAGCAATTTCGAAACCAAACCCCACATCTCCTCTCAATGCATTCCGGTTGATCATGATGGAGAGCCTCCCTTCTTGGACACCGACACCCTCATATCAAATGCCGATTATAGAATCATCGAAGATGGCTACAAATCAAAGTTTTCCAAGGAGACAACAAAACTTGAACAAAAGATTGTTCACATTATTTTAAGGGGCAATTGGGATGCCTATCACATATGCATCGACTGTAAGGAGAAGTCGGAATTTGGCTACCATGTATGGAATGTCATGCCATGAAGAAAAGGGTTTTCACCTTGTGTTCTTCTACCCCAATTCTTTTCAGTGACTTTTGTTAATTACAGACTGATGTTTTGAAGAATCAGGTGCTCTAAAATTTGAGCAAACCATGGTGAAAGTGGAGATTTAGGATATTAAGGTCGAGGATGCCAAACAATTAGAGGATGTGTGCCTAAGTGTTTGAAAAAATCTTTGATTGACAACTGTTTGAAAAATAATTGATATCAATGAAAATGCTGGGGTGGCATTAACTCATGGTTCTTATCTCCAAGCAAGCTTTAAGATCATTGTAAAGTTGCTCATGGAAAACCTTGTGTGGGTGATCTTTGTTGATTTTGTGAAGGGAATGCCTATGAAGTAGCATCGGTTTTTGTTTGTTGGAAAACAAATTGATGATCATCATTGGCTATCCAATTGCAACATTTGTAAAATATCATGCTCATTTTGGTTTTGTGCTTGTCTGGTGGAGTGATCATTTTGGTTTTGTTCTTGTCTGGTGGAGTGGTGAGCAATGCATTTCCTTCATCCGTTAAACTTGTTTTTTCAAAGATGTGGTAAGAAACAAACCCCTACTTCTGCTGCTTTAATCCTTTTTTATGTAGTGCATGAGAAATATCAAGAGCTGTCAATGTGTTAATATTGGATGTTTTTTAGCATAAAGTCATAAATTAATTAATTAAGTTGAGATTTAGCTTAAAAATCCATTCTTAAGTTAATTAAGCTGAGATTTTTCACATATACTCAAATTAATGTTGATATCGATATTAACAAGGGGTTACTAGACAAGATAATACTACATAAGGGAAATGTTAGATGTATTTAGGTTCTTGATTATGAGAATACAATGTGTTTTGGTGCCATCAATACCAAGAAAGAGACGTGTCTCAAGAAAGAGCAAAGGAAAAAAAAACTAAGCAAGAACATTGACAATCATGTGAGCAATAATTGGATGTTAAAGATGATGAAATTCTAGAAATCATCAAATGGGATAAGGTTAAAAGAAAAAGAGGAAAAAAGAGTAAAGATTGAAGATTATTTTCATTGAGATAAAAATGAAATGGAACATTAAAACTCTAAATACAATACATGAAAAATATAATATTCATTTAATCTTTTAATACAAATAACTATTTTTTATTTGAGAAAAGTCTAAAAAAATCTGGAAACCTTCTCAATATTTAAATTAAAAAAATATCTATCTATGTTTATTTTAATTACACGGACACATGTTTAAAAAACATTAATTAATATAATGATATGGAAATTATGTTTTTTGGTCAATGGGTGTTAAAAGAATGGTCACCATACGAAGTTCATGCTGTCTTCAAATATATGATCCATTGCCATACTAAGCTCATGCTAGCTTCCATTACCAAAGACTATATGATCCACTGCATTGCATTTGTTTCAACAAAATAACTTGCAATCAGAGATTTTCAGTTGAAGGAAAATACAAAACTATAATGCTATGATTTTACATTGTAAATTAAAGTGTTTTTTATTCCCTTTGGGTTTCTACATATCTGGTTTTGTAATTTAATCTTCAAGCCTTCATATCCAATCATTTTGCCTTTTTGTGTCTTGTTTGATGGAAAGTTTGTTGGGATTATTTCGCCCCCCTCACTTCTACTCCAGCTCGCCCTTCTGCTTCGAACTTTGTGCATTCTGAACTTGAACCCTCCGCGTCTTCACTGCATATCTGTGCGTCCTCTTGCTAATTTTTTTAACATTAAAACCCTTGCAGAAGATGGTAAATCATGAACAATTGTTTCTCCTTCTTCATTGAAATCTTTGCTTGATTTTTGAGATTATCTTGTTCCCTGTGACTTGATTGATGCTGCATGCACAAATTATCCAGTGGTAATGGGTAAAATGGTATACGGGTCAAGTTCTCCAGAACAGAGCGGGTGCCAGCTACAATTGAACAGATTGAGCAGCGAGTTTTTGGTGCAGTGGCTGTGGAGCCCTGCGTTCTCTTAGTCCTATGGCCCCAATTCTCTGCACAAGTGATTTTAAGATTGTTTAGCATAGGAAATGGATTTATGTTAAGCTAGCTATAAAATTTCCTTGGTGGTCGTTAGATGAAATTTAGGTTAACATGTGCCTGTGAGAAAGCAAGATCTGTGACGATAACATTGGATTTTTACATTTAAGGGTTGAGGTACTTTTACTTCAACGACCATTATGTCCGTTGTTTCAAGAATTTTTTCTTAAGTAGGTAGATTTCCATTGCAATAAAAGGGTTGTTTACCAACAGGCTTACCAAAATCTGGGTGTGGCAACAAACCTGCTCGTAAGTTTGTTCACTCTTCCATGAAGCCAGGATGCATGAAAGGCTCAAAGACGCTTTTCTACGATCTAATGAGTTATGAAAACAACATATGGAAAGCACTTTGATTTATAATGAGTTATGGAAGGACATATGTAATGGAGATGTAAAGCCAAATAAATCCACTTAAGTAGGACCACTAGCTAAATGGGAGTTAAATGATGAAAAATATTTAACATTAATTAAATCCTCTGTAAATTAAGAGATGTATGTTCACATTGAAAATTCATCTTATGCTTGGTCTACATGGAAAACATTCAAATATTTGTTTGACACCCAGTCTGAAACAAAAAGGGTTGACCTTCAATTGAAACTGCTTCAACAAATATTAACTGAAGGTGGAGATGTACTTGAGTATATCTCCAAACTAAAGAACATCACACATGATATATCCAAGGTAGGATTTACCGATGTAGATGACAGTTTGATGACAACAATCTTGATTGCAAGATTACCGACCTCTTATAAACACTTCTTGGAGACTTTATAGTTAATAGGAAAGTTAGAGAAGATAATGTTTGATCGGTTGAGTGAATTGTTAGCTCAACATGATAAAACTTTTGGGAAGAAGAAACAAGTTGGAGAAGATGTCTTCTTTACAGAAGCAAATACAAGTAAACCTTGAATTAAAAGTTCAAGAGGAAGAGGAGCTCAATTCCGTAACAGAGGATGTGGTAATCAAGATCGGTCAACTTATAGAGGACAAGGTCGTGGAAGAAGTCAAGGAAGAGGAACATGAAGCATTCAAGGAAGAGGAAACACAAATTATCAACGAGGTTCAAACAACTTTAGAAGAAGTCAATACGAAAGAACTCAAAATCGTAATAATAAGTATGGTAAAGGCAGAGACTTAAGTCAAGTTGTGTGCAGACATTGCAACAAAGTTGGTCATTATGGAGAATATTTTCGTACTCCAATCGAAAAAATACCAAAGTTTAAGAAACAATCAAGTTCACCACAATATGTTAATGATCAAGAGGATGATGCTTCATAATATGTATTCACAACACTTCAAAATTTAGAATCAACAACCTTACAAGTTTCCAATTATTCTATTAAAAGTGACTATGAATATGCTTGGATCTTAGATACATGAGCTACTAAACACATGACTTTCCAACGTGACTTCTTTTGGACATTTCAAGAATGTCAACTACATTCAATATTTTTTGCTGATGATACAATACACACACCTTATGGAAAAGGTTTAGTGAAAGTTTCTCTTCCTCGAATTGGAGAGAAAATAATATTGAATGTTTGGTATGTACAAAAATTTAAAAACAATTTGTTGTCCTTAGTGATGATTTGGAAAGAAGGACATCAAATCATCATGGAAGATGGGTTGGTGAAAATCAACTCCACAAAACATAATTTGAAGACAATAATGACAAGATATGAAGATGGAAAGCTTCTTAGGATGGAAGGAAAAGTCATTCCTTGGAAGAAAGATTTTGCAGGAGCTGTGGATTCAATGATTTCATCTATAAGGTTATGGCATGTCCAATACTGGCATCTAAATTTTGAAAGTCTCTCACAACTCTAAAAACAAGGATTGGTTCGAGGAATTCCCACTTTTAAGAAGGGGAATGCAAGATGTGAAGCTTGGATTTACGGGAAACAAAATAGAGAGACATTTCCAACAGGTTCATGGCGTCCACACAAATGTTGCAACTTGTTCATAATGACCTTTGTGGACGTCTAGAGACTTATCTAGGTGGTTGTAAATATTTTCTACTCTTCATTGATGATTGTAGTAAAATGAATTGGGTTTATTTTTTAAATGAAAAGTGAGAAACCTTTGAAAAGTTCAAGGTTGTTCAATGTCTGGTTGAAAACGAAACTAAGGAAAAGATTGGCACATTATAGATAGATAATGGAGGGTATTTCACTTCCAATGAATTCTGAACTTTCTGTAGTGAAAAGGGTATGAAAAGGAAATTTACAAATGCATACACTCCTTAGCAGAATGGAGTAATAGAAATGATGAATCACACTTTGTTAGGAATGGCATGATCCATGTTAACCTTTAAAAATTGAAGTCCCTCATACTGGGCTAAAGCGGTTCATACTGTCGTTTACTTAAGGAACCGATCTCCCACTTCTTCTTTGGATGAGATCACACCATATGAAGCATGATATGGATTCAAGCCTCAAATAAAACATCTTCTAGTTTTTGTTTCAGTCTGTTATGCATTAGTTCCTAAAGAAAAGAGAACTAAGTTAGATTCCCGAAGTATGAAATGTATCTTGCTTGGATATTCCGATGAGAAGAATGGATTTCGTCTTTTAACCAACGAAAAATTTATTGTAAGTCAATATGCTATCTTGGATGAAAAAAAAAGAAAGAGTGTTGCATAGATAAAAATTCTTCTCGAAAGATTGGACAAATAGGTCGATAAAGAGAAAATAAAGATGCACAATCAACCAAGTCAACAACGTTGGTTTTAAATTGATTGGACTTCTTCAAAACATGAAAATTATTCATCAAGTTTACCTTTTTCTTTGTCAAAAAGTTCATCTAAATCTTCATCAAGTAGTTCATGAGATAATGGAACTCCACCTCCAGATACTTTGGAGGAAAGGAGATATTTTGTTTTTATCAATCCTATTTTTAATAATGGTGATAATTCTAATCCTCAAACGAGTCAACAACAACTCCCTAAGTGGGATATTTAACTTTTGAAAGATGTTAGACCTGATGAACAAAACAAGATAGACACAAGAAGTTCAAACAGGGACGAAGAAATTTTTTCCTTAGTATCAAATGATTTTACTGAGACCTCAACTTTCAAAGAGGCAGTAAAACATGACGAATGGCAAAAACCAATGGTTGATGAGTATAAAGTAGTGATGGAAAATAGGACTTGGAAACTTGTTGATTGTCCACTAGATGTCAAGCCCATCAGATGCAAGTGGGTTTACCGAATCAAGTATAAGCCAGACAAAAATAGACAAGTATAAGGCAAGACGTGTAGCCAAGTATTTTTCACAACAGGAAGGGATTCATTATGAAGAAACTTTTGCGCCAACAACAAAGTGGAACAAAATCCAAATGGTAATTGCATTATCAACTCAAAAATGATGGAAAGTACATCATATGGATGTCAAAAGCGCCTTTCTTAATGGAGATTTGTAGGAAGAAGTCTATATGACTCAACCTCCTAGTTTTGAGCTCGAAGGGCATGAACAATTTTTTTTAAGTTGATCAAGGCATTGTATGGATCGAAACAAGCTCCCAGTGCTTGGTATGCTAAAATGGATGATTACCTTTGAAAAGTTGGATTTAAGTGAAGTGAATCTAATGATACCTTATATGTGCGCCTACAGGGTAAAAATCTGGTGATTTTAGTAATGTATGTGGATGACTTGATCGTTACTAGGAACAATGATGATCATATTTTACAGGTAAAAAAAAAATTACAGGTTGGATTCATGATGACATATCTGAGATTACTTCACTACTATCTTGGAGTTGAAGTATTCCAACATTCTAACAACATTTTCATTAGTCAATGCAAGTATGCATCTAAGCTACTGAAAATATTTGGCATGACAGATTGTAAATCCGTTCTCACCCTAATGGAGAAAAACTTAAAACTTTCAAAACTTGAAGGGGGGGAATTGGTAAACAACACTAGTTATAGACAATTGATTGGTAGCTTGATTTATTTGATGACAACTCGTTTAGATTTATCATATGTAGTCAGTATTCTCTTAATATTTATGCAGGCACCAAGGGAGATCCATTGGAATGCATAAAAAAAGGTTCTTAGATATACTCAAGGTACGGAATATTATGGTCTTCTATACAAGAAGAATAAAATTTTTGTACTTGTTGGATATTTAGATGCATATTTTGCTAGAAATGTTGATGATAGGACATTAATATCAGGTTACTTGATGAATATGGGATCAATGCAAATTTATTGTAGTTGCAAGAAGCTGACTACAGTGACAAATTCTTTAGCAGAAGCATAATATATATCAGTATGGGAATAAACATGTGAGACTGTCTGGTCACACTGAGTTTTACAGGATTTGGGAATTTCTCAAATAGAAGCTACTTCATTATTAATTGATAGTCAGTCGACCATTAAACTTGATAAAAATCCAATTTTCCATTCCAAAACAAAGCATGTCAACACAAAGTATCATTACACCGAGACACTCATCGCAATGGGCATCATCAAATCGATATACTGTCCTTCAGAATATCAGATCTCTCATATTTTCACGAAACCACTTGGTAGGATCAAATTTACTAAGTTCATAGAAAAACTTGGTATTTGCTCTAATGTACTTTTGGATCAAAGGGGGTAATGTTAGATATTATGATCCTAAAGTACTTTGTATAATATTATTTTACTATACTTAGGATATTTTAGAATGTATTTTGTTAGAATTGGTAGTAAGTCTAGAAAAGAGTCACTTCTTAGAAGCAACAAAATAGGAAATTGTTAGAATATTTATTTACTGTACATGGACACTTGTCATACTCACATGATTATGTGATAATATGTCCATAACAAAAATTAGTTTAGAATTAGTATTATGAGCTTATTAAAGTTCTCATTTTCTCATGCGAGAGGAATGTTGGAGATTGTAAGCTCTTGCATTAATTATGTAATTTATTTTCATTCTTTAATAAAATTTGTGTGTGTAAGGACACTTTT
>ML782502.1:141772-165192 GCA_009831015.1 Picea engelmannii
TATTGTTATTGGATTAATCCCCATTGAGGATTAATCATGTCGGTAATTGTATAAGGACCAAATCCCCTTTTGTGGATTGGTCATCGGACAATTACAAAGGACAGAATAAGAAGTCGGCCCCAACAGTTATAATGGAAGACCCATAATTAATTAAAGGTGGGTTTACCCACCCAGAGTGAGAGGTTGGCCTTGCCAGTTGTGACCTTTCACACGTGCCAGTCTGATATAAATAAAAGGCTAGCGCCTCACCTCAAACACACAACTCGCTTGCTCATTTCTATTATGAGGCAAGCTGCAATTACCAGAGAGAGGAGGAGAAGAGTGGTGCATCTC
Source organism: Picea engelmannii (assembly GCA_009831015.1). Lineage (NCBI taxonomy): Eukaryota > Viridiplantae > Streptophyta > Pinopsida > Pinales > Pinaceae > Picea > Picea engelmannii. The sequence goes on from ML782502.1 coordinate 142,106, forward strand.
TTGGGGAGGACTTTCTGTATTGCTTTGAGTTATCTCTTGAACATTGTATAAGCTATTTATGATAAGGAAGTTTTTGCTGGGTTTTCTTCCCCTAGAGGGTTTTCCAGGATAAATGATGTGTCTCTTGTGAATGTGTATTTCTCAGTGATCTTGTTCTTATTATGCTCTTATCTATTGAAATGCAAAGAACTATAATAATGGCATAAACATTAACACAAGTGGTATCAGAGCTGGTTGAAAGAACATCAAATTCTCGGAGGAGCCAAAAGTGAAATCTGTGTGAGGGTGCATCAATTTATACATCCCCGCAGGTCCCTTCTCTCGAAGAGTGCAGAGACTTATTACTCAGCCTTACGCTTGTGAAAAATTGTTGAAATTTCCACGGTTGAGGAAAAGGAACAACACGAAGACATTTTTATATCCCCTCACTCCAGTGTTACATGAGATGCGAACTCCTCGCATTCTAGTGATAGCGTGAGGTGTAGACTCCCTTTAAATAAAAAAAATGCAATCTCCTTAAATTAATTCGCATGGTAAAGTAAGGATCTCCTTAAATTAATTCGCATGGTAAATCAAAGTGGGGTGAAAGTATGAAAGGTTGACTTTTGTTTTTTAAAGGTTGAGGTGAAAGTAAATGTATGAATTAAATGGTGAATACACTTGGTATGGTGTGAATACATTATACATGGTGGATTTAATAAAAGGTTTTTTATTAACATATAAAGATATTTTTATTTAAAAATCCTTTTTTACCATTAATTTTTGGGTTGAACCTTTTTTGAGTATAAGGTTAATACTATTTTTCCTTCACATTTAAAAGGCCTTGGTTTTTATTTATAAGCAATGGATATTAGGAGATTTTTTGTGCTAATTGCTAAGATGCAGAGTTCGAAGTTTGAAGTTGAAAAGTTCAGCGGTAAAAACAACTTTGAGCTCTGGAAGCTCAAGATGTGGGATTTACTGGTGCAACAAGGGTTGCAAAAAGCATTGGAAGGAAAGTCAAAGAAACCATCAGCCATGACATAATGGGAATGGGAAGATCTAGATGCGAAAGCTCTTAGTACCATTCATTTATGTCTGGTGGATGAGGTTTTGTTTAATATCGTAGGAAATTATACAACATTAGCATTATGGAGCAAGTTGGAAAGTCTATATATGACGAAGTCCTTGACAAACATAATCTACTTGAAGAGACAGTTGTACAGTTTGTGGATGAAAGAAGGTACACAAGTTGATGACCATTTAAATACCTTCAATACCCGTATAGTTCAATTGACTAGTATGGAAGTTAAATTCGAAGATGAAGATACGACTATTACACTATTGTGTTCACTGCCTAAGTCTTGGGATAATCTAGTCACCTCTATTAGCTTTAGCTCAACATCTGTTTTAGATTATGACTCTATTGTGGGAGCTTTGTTGGCTGAGGAGATGAGGAGAAAATCTAGTAAAGAAACCTCAACTTCATAGGCGATGTTGATCAGAGGTCGAACCATAGAGAAGAATAAGATAATTTCTTTCCGATATAAGTCAAGACACAGAAAGGGTAAAGCAAAATGCTGGTACTGTGGAAAAACAGGACATCTCAAGAAAGATTGTTGGAAGAGAAAGGAATTTGAGGAAAACTCTACGAAGGAAGCAAATTTGGCTATAACAAATTCAGGGATAATTGATCAAGTTTTATCCGTTTCTAGTAATTTACAATATCAAGAAGAATGACAGTTAGATTCAAGTGCCTCCCACCACATGTCCTTACATAGAAATTGGTTCATTTCTTACCAATATGTTGATGAGGGTGTAGTGTTTATGGGAAATGGTACTCGCTGTAAAACTGTTGGGGTTGGCAGTATTAGAATCATGATGTTCGATGGTATTGTTAGGGAATTACCGGATGTTAGATATGTACCTGAGCTTAAATAAAATTTAACTTCATTGGGAGTGTTGGATTCTTGTGGATATAAGTATACAGGTCAAGGTGGAGCACTCACATTGTCGAAAGATAGTTTAGTAGTGATGAAGGCAACAAAGGTTGATAACCTTTATAAGCTGGAAGGCAATACTGAAGTAGCATCTGAAGTGACAGATATATATTCTTGTTTATGGCAGAAGCATCAAGGTCATAAGAGCAAGAAAGAATTGCAAGTTTGGTAAGAGGTAAATCAATTTGAGACTTAAAATCTTTGTTTCTGAATTCCTGCTTGTTTTATATCTCTGCAAGTTATGATGGTGGTATAAAGGGATGTTGTGTGTGGGATCCTACTTCTCACAAGGTCATCATTGATAGAGATATAATATGTATGGAATGACCAAAAGGGTTGATTCAAGATCGCAACGGTAAATTTGTTTGCATGCTAGATAATTCATTGTATGGCCTATTGGTACCCAGACAAATATACAAGAGGTTTGAATCCTTCATAGTGAGTCAAATTTTTTCAAAGGGTAGGAATGACTATATGGTTTATAGTACATTCATAGTCTTGATGTTATTTGCTGATGATATGCTCGATGGAAGCCGAAGCATGGATAAAATCGGTAAGAAAATGACTCAGGTGGACAAGACAATTCATATGAGGGATCAAGGAGCAACAAAACAAATTATGGGCATGGAAGTACATAGATATGGCAATGGTAAGCTGTGGTTGGAGTTCAGTATGAATATTGTAAAACCAGTTTTTATCCCTCTTGGTTTCCATTATAAGTTTTCTTCAAGAATAGGGCCTGTCTATAAAGAAGAAAAGGTTATGTCTCATGTAAGTTCAGTAGGAGGTCTGTTCTATGTGATGAAATGGTTAAGATCAGATGTTTCACATGCTAATGATGTTGTCAGATACGTGATAGATTCAGGTGTTGGAGTGAAATGGGTGCTTCAGTGTTTGAGAAGCACAAATGTCACCTATAATGGTTACACTGAGATGGTCCGTGATAATTGTAATGTATATTGTAATACATATGTTTTGGATAGAAGGAGATCTATCACTAAATATGTTTCACAACAAAGTTATGGAAAACACGTTGGAGGTGGAGTGACCCCTCAGGAAATCCAAACTCGTGCAAGTCACACAAGCAAGATCATGAAACCAATTTTATTAGAGAAGCTGCAATGGTGCTTGGCTTCTCTTGGCTTGCAGAAAAGGTGATGAACAAAAGGAAGGAGCAAGGTATCAGGTTAATTGTTGTCAAGGTGGAGATTGTTGGGATTTGGTGACAACAAATTACCAAGAACAGATTTGGATCCTATTATTCTGCGTTGGTTACAACCAAATACACCAAGTTAGAATATGGATAGGGATTGCATTTATTAATCAGTTTCTTGTGTGAATGTATAAATTCATGTAAGCCCGTAGAGGCAAAATGACTGAGTGTGAGTGAGTTGATGTAATCTCCATGATCTGAATAATAAGACAACTGATGCCTATGCTTGGTGGACGTAGCCCAATGTTTGGGTGAACCACGTGAAATCCCTAAGTCTATTATCTGTGTGTGATTGTTAATTAGCATTATGAATTGTGTTTTCCGCATTGACAATTCTAACAAATACTAACAAACCTGAAGTGTCCCCAAGAAAGAGCTCATTCAAAAAAGGCAAAGGACAAAAACTTAAACAAATACATTCACAATCATGTGAGCAAGACTCCAATGTTAAAGATGATCAAATTTTAAAAAATCATCAAACGACAGATCCAAAAAAGGATAACAATGCATGTCCAAATGTACACTTTGAAGACTCAAAGTAAAGTTAGTCACTTCTTCACAAGTATGGGATAAGGTTAAAAGAAAAAGAGAAAAGATTAAAGATTATTTTCATTGAAATAAAAATGAAATGTAACATTAAAACTCTAAATACAAACAATACATGAAAGATATAATATTCATTCAATCTTTTAATATAAATAACTATTATTTTATTTAAAAAAAAATCTCAAAATTTTTGGAAATCTCTTTAGTATTTAAATTAAAAAAAATATTTATAATATTTATTTTAATTTCTAAATACAAACAATACATGAAAGATATAATATTCATTAAATCTTTTAATATAAATAACTATTATTTTATTTAAAAAAAATTCTCAAAAATTTTGGAAATCTCTTTAATATTTAAATTAAAAAAAATATGTCCCCGAGGTGTAGGACAGTCGGTGATGGAGTGTGTTGTTAAGCTACTCCGTGATGTTAAAGTCACCGGTTGGAAACCTGCGGGGACAAAAAATCCAACCATGTTAAGGGTTGGTGTGGCTCAGGCCGGGTGCGATCCCCGGGTGATTTTGACGGCTTAGATGCCCCTGAGTCCAGGTCCTGCACAAATTAACAAACAAAAAAAAAATTAAAAAAAATATTTATAATATTTATTTTAATTACAGTGAACTATATATATATATATAACTATTTTTTTATTTGAAAAAATCTCAACTTGAAATCTCTTTAATATTTAAATTAAAATAAATATTATTAAATATTAAAAAATTATTTATTTATATTTATTTTAATTACACTGATCTATGTTTCAAAAAAAATTAAAATTAATTAATATAGAAATATAGAAATTACGGTTTTTTGGGTCAATGGGCGTTAAAAAAGAATGGCCACCATACTAAGTTCATCCTGTCTTCAAGTACTAAATATATGATCCATTGCCATACTAAGCTCATGCTGGCTTCCATTACCAGAGACTATATGATCAAGTGCAATCATACATTTTCAGTTGACCGAAAATACAAAATTATAATGCTATGATTTTACATTGTAAATTAAAGTGTTTTTAATTCTCTCGGAGCGTATTGGTATGTTTTTCAATGGCGAAGTGGTTTTTATTCCCTCAAAGTTAATGTCAAGTTAAATCGTTATGCGAGCGTCTTGTATTTATGGAAACGCTATTATTTTAGGGAGTGTTATGATTTTGTAAAAACATAGAATGTATTGTGCTTAAAAGTGTTAATATTGATTTATCATAATTTTAAATTTATTAAAAAATAAAAAAATAAAATATTTATATAAATTAATTTTAATCTTAAATTTATTAAAAACAAAATAATAAAATATTTAAAAATAATAAAATTAAAATGATGATGATGATGATGGTTAACGTCCACTTAGAGCGAATTGGTCTATTGCACCTTAAGACGGTATGTGATTACTTGCGATTATTTAGAATTTTGTTTTTGTGTTCGAAAAACATTAAGATAAGCTTTCCAAGATCACCATAGTTTTGTTGAGTTAAGAGGTTTGGAAGGTTGGTAGTGTGACAAATATTTTGAAAATGAGATCTAATTTGGGTATAGGCTGGACAATCTAAGAGAAAGTGTTTTTCATTTTCAACCTTCTTAGTGTCACAAAGGTGACACTCTTTCATCCCATGGAGTTTTAGGAATTGACCAACGCCCAGTTTCACTATGGAGCTCGTGAGAATTTGTGCTTATCTTAGCAATGCTTATTTTTTTCTTTACATTTGGAAAAATAGATAGATAATTTTGATCTTCTAGATTAGGGTTGATTACATCCTTATAATACCTTAATTTTCTTTTTTCCTCTAACTCTTTATCACACCACATTTTCTCCTTAAATTTTGATTTAACATTTTTTTAATAGTATCTTTATTCTGCAAAACGGTGTCTTCCATGATTCCCCAATAGTTTAGCTAAGACCGAGGATCTTTATGCCATCCTTGTTTGAGTCGATGGTGGTTATGACTCGATTTTGAAGAAATTTTAGGAAGCCTCTTGTCTTCCATGTTGTTTAACTTTTTCTTATAGATTAGGTATCTAGTCATAGCCATGCTCTCAATGGGGGAGAGGCTTGTTTCTAAGAGGAGGATGGGATAGGGCATATTTCCTTTAATTTTGAGATTATAGGTTATAAAATTCTTTTGTATTTGCTCTATCTTTCTCCAAGATTCACGAGAGATACCACAACCCTAGAATTCACATCCATAAAGAATAAAAAATGTAGCAAGAGTCTCAAAGAGGAGTTTCTTCTTATCCCAACTCCAAATATGAGTTGATTTACAATTGTTTTCAAGCCCATAATAAGCTTTCCATTCCCCAATAATCCTTTTCTCAATGCTATAATTCCAATTGAGCTTGTGGTGAATATCAATTTCAAGATATTTTTATGAAGTCACTTCCTCCAAGTTGTTGTTGTCATATACAAAGGTATCATAAGGGATCTTATTGTATTTAATAATGATGACCTTAGTCTTATCAGTATTAATAATCATACCCATATTGGAGCAAAAATCCTTGAGGATTCGTAGTTGGTTTTCAAGATCATGTGGATTCCTTGCCATAAGAATGATATCATCGGCATAAAGAATAAGTTTGATGACTATACCAGTGAGAGTAGGGTCGACACAACTTGCTTTTTCCAAGCAATATTCTAACTTGTCAATGTATATGCCAAAAAGGGTAGGGGACAAGGGACAACCTTGTTTGACTCCGATATTGCAGTTAATCTCTTTTGACCAGCCATCATTGTTTTTAAACTTAGAAATAACATTCTCATACATCCTTATTGCAACAAACCTCAACTTGAGAGGCACTTTTATCTCTTCCAACCTATTCCAAAGGTTTTTCCTAGGAACCATGTCAAAAGATTTTCTAAATTCAACAAAACAAAAGAAAAATATTGGTTTTAGTATTGTGGAACTCCTTTGCAATGATCCTAAAAGTAACAAGATGGTCCACAATTGAATGATATCTCCTAAACTTGGTTTGGCCTTTAGCTCTTTTACCATGACTCTCTAGGGATAATTTTTTTTTCGTAAATATTTCCATAAAGCTTGGCTAAAATCGGGCTAATCATAATGGTCCTATAATTACAGGGAATGTTTTTATCCCCATTTTTAAAACTAGGAACAATGAGGCTTTGCGTCCAGGGTTTAGGGAAGCCTTTCTTGACTGCTAAATTAAAGAGCTTGTGTATGTGAGGGATAAGGATAGACCCTCCAATTTTAAAAATTTCATCTTGGTAGCCTTCAATGTCCTTACCTTTCCCATTTGCAAGCCGCTTAACCTCGAACTCTATGTCATCTAAAGAAAAAACTTCTTCCTTTGTAGTGACAATAGGATTTATGTCCATGGCATTAGGGAACTCGTAAAGACTTTCAAGGTAGGAATTCCAGTCCTTTAAGGGAATCCTATTCATTTCTTTAGTATTGCGGTTTAGAATTTGGCTCCAAAACTTCTTAGGATCCAACTTATATAGTTGTGAAAGTTGTTCTTTCCTTTTATTGATATATTACCTTTTTTCCCTTTTAATTAGGGATTTGTATGCATTGATCTTATCGAGTTTTAATGACTCATTAGAAGCATCCCTAATGGATTTCCTAGAAATTTTACATTATTTATCATACCAAGGGTTGGTCGTTCTATTATTCTTTTTATAGGACACCTAGAAAGAGAACTTGTTAATAGAAGTGGAAAGGGTAGTTGTAAAATTATGATACAATTCTTCAATCTTGTCCTGATTTAGGAGATTTAATTTACTATTTAAATCCTTTAAGAAAATGTCAACTTTACTTTTGTCAAAGCGCAGATTCCTTTGATTATCAGAATTCTCTTCAATGGCACTCCTATGCATGGAAAAATTTAGAGTTCGGGTTAAAGGTTTATGATTAGAGTCATGCTCATGGTCATTTAAAAAGTCAAAAGTAGTTATTTGGTTGGAAACGAGGATATCAAATATTACATAATCTACAACACTACTACCTAGCCCATGAATACAAGTCATCTGGTTGGAGTTTGACCACTTCATTACTCCATTGCAAATTATTAGGTCTTGAGAGATGGATATCTTGACCAACTCAATACGAAACAAATTCTCAATTATGTCTTCAGAGCTTCCTTTGTAGCTATTAGATAAAACAAGGTCCTCATCTAGCCATAAAGGATCATGGTTGGAATCAATACTTAAAATAGTAGCTTGTTTAGTTGCAATCCTAACATTAAAGTCTCCTAGCACGAGAATATTACCTTCATTTTTTAAACTATAAATATCTTGTTCTAAATTATTATAGGGACAATTGTTATCGAGATTGTTTTTCTTATAAAAAGTAGTATTAATAGGTGGAAAATAGCAAATTGCTATATACATCTTCTTAACATTGGTGTTTGAAATTTCTATCCAAATGTACTGATTGAGAGGGTCAATCTTATGAAGTTGAATGTGAGGATATATACTCTTTCTAATATAATAAACTCTGCCTCATATCCCTCTACGGTGGGATTTTTTGTTCCATGCTGACCACAAGACAAATCTTTCCATGTTAGGGACCTTAGACTCATCATGCTCCCAAGTTTCAACTAGATAGATAATATCAATATCACTCGGGATCCAACTTATCATAGGACATTTGCGCCATGGAAAGCTAGGACAGTTCCAAAAAAGGATCCCAAGTGTCCCAAATTCCTATTTATTATTATCCTTCTAGTCTCTATCCCTAACAATAGCTTTTTGATTTCTAATTATTGCCCATTTTCCTTTTTTCCCGGCTTCTTTTACCTTTTGAACTTCCTTCCTTAGTTTATCTTGGTCTTTGGGAATGAGGTCTTCATTTATAAATATTCCTAACCCTTTTAAGCTCATATATTTACTAAGTATGCTATATTTATGGTCATTACAACTTACTTTGACACAAGTCAACCTATCTTTGTGATGAATTGTTTTTCCTAGCCTCTTTGCTTCTATGAGGTAAGTTGTATCAATTTCTGATTTATTATTTAATTCTTCTTTTACTATTGCTATCATATCCTCCTCTTGTTGTTCTTTTATAAAAAAAATTATGAGGTTCAAGGTTCTTTTGTTACGCTCATGGTCCATTTCGATTAGCTTATTCATTTCCTCTTTGATGGGGTTGATATCCAATTTGTTTTCCATATTACTGAGGGTCAAATTGTTGGTTAGTTTTTCTTCTAGCTCTTTAATCCTGTCTCTCAAGTTGTGATTTTCTTCAACCTCTCCTTCTTGGATTGATTTTTTATAATTTTCCATTTCCTAAATCCTATCCTTCATTATCTCCAATTCACTCTTGAACCCTAAGAATCTATCCTCTATTTGAGTTTGAATGGTTTCTTTAATTTTTTTTTTATCAATTATTGCCTCTAGCTCTAGCTCTAGCTCTATTTGGAGTTTTACGTCTCTTTCTTCACTCCTTTTTTCTAATGATTCTAACTCTATTTGTATTTTGGTATCTCTCTCATCTCTCATTTTTTCTACTGATTCCATATAATCGTAAAGGATATCTAGGGTGATTTTCGGGGGCCTCCCCCTGTTAGGATGAGTTTTTGGAATAGGTGGTGGAGCACTCATATTGAAAAGAAGAGAAACAAAATGTAACAATTATTATTTTGGATTGACTTTGAAAATGATTTTTTTTTTTAATTGATAATAATGATATTAATTATTATCTCTCAAATCAACTTTTACTTATGAAACTCAAAATAAAAAATATTTAAATCTCTTTAAGTTAATAGATTATAAATATATTTTAATTTTAAATTGAATCAAAGTAAAAAGTGTCTCACCTTATTTCACATGTCCAATTGTTCAACTAGTTGAAGAAGCCAAAAATAATTTCTGAAAACCGCAAAGAAGTTCAGGAGAGACAGAGAGAAACTATAGAGATTATTCTGGGAAAAAAAAGGTAAAAACAACAGAGAAGTATTATTCCCTTTCAAAAAAAACTACAGAGAAGTATTATTCTGTTCAAAACAATAGAGATACAATTTAATGTAATGTTGATTGATACATTTTTTTTTTTTTAAATAAAAAAGATGGAACCTGTTATATTGATATAAGCATTTTACAGCACCATTGGGGATGCCAGCTGTCCCGCCTTAGTAGGAAACCGAGGCAGCTGGACACCCCTTGCCACATGTCATTGTCTTTGCTATCTAAGAGTAGTCTAAGAGTATCAAAAATAACATCGCTATCTCCCGCCCGTAGGAAACCAGGAGTGGCAAAATTCAAACTATTGTTTGCTACTAAAACTAACGCATAAAGAAAACTAGCTATCTTTAGGCATATATCAGTAAGACAGAACCAGAAACAGAGCTGGGACTTAGACATTAGGTAACCTCGGAACCCAGGAGAGCTTCGGCAGCTTCGGTGTGCCTCCAGCGTGCAGGGAAGGCGTACGCTCTAGCGCATGTTGGACACTGTTTCTTCGGCGTTGCTCTGGAGTGCGCGGCGAAGAACAGATCAATTCGCTGCTCCAACCTCTCGATGCGAAATACCTGGTCCTCGAGGAGATTGCGTACATCAAAGAGGAGGCTGAGGTGGTCCACGCATGGTGAGGGTGGCTGCGTTGGGCCAGTGGCTGCCATTCCTTCCRGTGCATGAGAGMTTTGGTCGTTATGGGTGGGCTCTGGGGGAGCCTCCTCCTCCACAAAGCAAGGAGTGTAAGGTGCCTCGTATCCACTGTCGCCGGGAGTACCCTGCCCGCGTGCCATCCCTGAAGTGCTAGCCATTCCAAAACTTGAGCGGGGGTTCCAGTTTTCTGGGATGGTGAACAAAGCGTATGCGGGGGGGCTCGGCAGTCCTTCGACCGGGAACTCCTCCTCCACAATTGCCATGCCTCTCAGTCGTCTTCTTCTGGTAGCAATTGCCAGCGCCTTTTCGAAGGCTTCCTTACGTTTGCGTCTCGATTTTGCGGCATACCAGGCCGCTCCCCGTCTCGGTGTGCCTCGAAGTCGCGGAAGGCGGGCAGGCGCCTCATTAGTATGCAATTGCGGTAATTCATGGCGATTAAATGTGAATTTGACGTGAGCCGGTGAGCGCCCTGCCTGCCCGCTCCAGCTCGCAGCCACGTGGTCGTCTTTGCCGCGCTGTCACCCCATCCGGGGAGATGTTGATTGATACATTAATAATATAATGTATTAGTTAATTAATAAAATTATACATTGCTAAAATATTAATACCCTAATAAATTAATATATTAATAATATATTAAATACATCAATAAATGCATTAATAAATACATTACTAAAGTATTAATAAACTAATAAAATAATACATTAAAAAAGTATTAATACATTAACCTTAATATATTTAGTAATACATTATTATATTACTCTAATGTATAAATTAAATTATTAATACATTAATAGATAATGTAACATATTGCACTATTAATACATTAATAAAGTAGTAATACATTAAAGTATATATTAATAATGTAATGTAACATTATTGATATATTAATAATGTTATGATACATTGATGTATTGCATTAATGTAATGTACAAATTAAAATATTAATTTACATTAGTATCGAAACTAACTAATGATACATTAATAATATAATATATTAATTAATTATGCATTAATACATCATTAATTAATACATTTCTAATGTATTAATACACTAATACATTATAATATATTAAATACATCAATAAATACATTACATGTGTTAATAAATAAATTTCTAAAATATTAATATATTAATAAAGTAGTAATACATTGATTTTAATTTATTTAGTAATACATTATTAAAGTATTGATACATTAGCAATAGATTAATGTAATGTAATGTATAAATTAAAGAATTGATACACAATGTATCAATATGATACATTATTAATATATAATGTAACATATTAAAGTATTATTACATTAAAGTAATAATAATGTATTCTTAAAATAATAATACATTAAAAAAATACATTATTAAAGTAGTAATATCTTAATAAATACATTATTAAAGTAGCAATAATTAATGATATATTACTAAAGTATTAATAAATTTATTGAAAATGAGTATGGTTGACCATGATTGTGGTTTCTTATGATCATGACTATGAATGACATTGATACATTAAAGTATATTAAAATGTGTTAATTTAATTAATTAATACATTATTACATTTTTAATAAATACAATAATAAAGTACTAATACATTAAGACATTAATAAAGTATTAATGCATAAATTAAATAATACATTAATAAGGTAGTAAGACATTAATAAAACATGGGTAGGGTATGTATACCTCCGTAAATTTTACCAGTTAAATCTCTAGGCGGAGGGGGGTCCCTTTTTGCCGTGACCTTAAAAATAGATTATTATTCTTATTAATAATATTATATTATTAATGCATTATTACATTAATATAATGTATAAATTAAAGTACAAATTTACATTAATGCATAATGTAACATATTTGTTTGACTCAGGGGCATTTAAGCTGTCAAAGTCACCCGAGGATAACATGGTTGGATTTTTTGACAACACACTCCGTCACCAATTCTCCTACACCTCGAGGACGCATAATGTAAGATATTAATTAATTAGTTGATACATTAATAATGTGATGTATTAATTAATATATTAATGTATACTAATTAATTTATATATTAAATACATTATTAATAATGTATTTACTAATATTATTAATACACTAAGATATTAATATTTATATTTATATTAAAACATAAATATTGATACTAAGATATTAATATTTATATTTATATTAAAACATAATAATAATATTAAAACATTAGTATTATAGAATTAATACATTTAAAAAAGTATCAATAATTTAGTAATACATTATTAAAGTTTTAATAGCTTAATAAATACACTATTAAAATATTAATTAATTAATACATTATTAAAGTATTAATGCATTAATAATGTAACCTATAATGTAAAATATTAATTAATTTATAAATTAACACATTAAATACATTATTAATAATGTATTTAGTAATATTACTAATACACTAAAATGTTAATATAAATATTTATATTAAAATATAAATATTGATATTAAAACATTAATTTTAAAGAATTAATATATTAAAAATGTATCAATACTTTAATAATACATTATTTAAGTATTTATACCTTAATAAATACATTATTAAAGTATATATTAATAATTTAATTTACAATCCCCGGATGGGGTGTCAAATGGGCTATCGTGGCGAGATGTGGACGAGGGTACTGGGCGCCGTGGCATGGAGTCACATGCTGGGTATGTGCCACAGCCCATCACCCCACCTGATATTTATTCGCGTTTAAGTTGATACGAGTGGATTTATGCAGGATTCCTTTCGCTGCGAGTTTGAATGCATTGGGTTATAATGGAGACGGTTCACCTCTGTTCGCTGTTAGCTGGGCTCATTCTGCCGACGCTGGATTTCCTCCCTGTTCTTCTCCTCTGGTGCGAGCGAGACCCTGTCCTCCCCCTTCGCCCGTCGACCTTTGATCTTCCTGCAAGTTGCCCTGACCATTACATGACGAGGCCAAGAGGCAGACCGCGGCGGGGCACGCCATGGAAGCCTCGACGACCCTTAATTACTCCTCCAGACACAACTTCTGATGATTCCTCACCTAGCCATCAGTCAGTCTCCACTCCAGTCAACCTGCAAGCTCCGCAATTCGGGTCCATGGCCATCATTCCGAAAACACCAATTTCCCTTCTTCGGCTTATCCAAAATCCCGGGGCCTCCCATACTCCTGCTAGCAACTTAGACTGTGGCCCGGCTCCGCAAAGAAGGCCCAATACAGCAGAACCTCACCACCAGGATTCCTTTGACAACGCGCAATTCAGGGATAATTTGGCCATCCTGCACACCCTGGTTTTCGAACTTCGACAGGAGGTGGCGGAGCTGCATTATCGTATGGAAGCCATGGAAGCTAAGGTGGCGAACTTCCTCCAAATTCTATCATCCATGCATGCTGCCTTGTTCCCGGATCTTGAGGAAGCTATCCCAGAGGGGGACCCCGAGATCGATAGGGACGAAGGTCAGCATAATGTGACGAGCCCACCAGTCATGAGCAGGGAGGAGGAAAGGAACGAGGATGATGCCAAGGAAGCTGAGCGCAACCAGGAGGATGACGAGCAATGGGGCGACGAGACAACGTACATCGAGGAAGAGCCTTGGCCAGGCAACCTTCCAGCCACCTGGCCAAGCTATAAGCCAGGTGTCTAAGTTTACAATGTCTAGTTGTCCAGGTGTCTAAGTTTACAATGTCTAGGTTTAGTTTGTAATTCATAGACAAGTTTAGCACTCTTTTTTCAATTTGCTTATGACTTAATAGACCAATGCTTAGCGGGCCAGCTGGACTGGTTTCCCCATAGCTGGGGCAGTCCAGTAACTGCGGCCCGGATAACTCTGTATTTTGCCCTAGTTTTTGGAAGCTTATAATATATTTACACTCTTATTTACAAAAAAAAAATAATTGAATTTACAATGACCATGCTTGACTATTGTGATGACGAGGCTATGTTCATCATATCATGACAATATGGTTATTTTTTTGTGACATTGCAAGGGAGGGGATAACTTTGTTAGATTGCAACTGTAACGACCCCCTCCATTATGTCAACAATCAGTGATGTACAAAAGAGGTAATATTTTTTTTAACAGACGTTACTACAAGTGAAAATGCGTCATAACATGTATTAATAACTACGCAATCAATTTCATCACAATCAAATGAAAGAAACATCAATATTATTCAATCAACTGTATCTTATAAAGATAACATAAGGAAGCTACCTGCCCAACCTATCCTGCATGGTTAGGATTTCCAAGACACATAAGCAAGACTCAAGTCCAGGATTCATCTGATTGATTTTGACCACTTAAGGTCTTAGGATTGGCGACTGTTATGAGGAACAAGGAAGTATCTAATTCCCATCAATTCAATCATACACTGCTATTCAAACTAGAATTATCAACATACTTAACCATCAATTCATCATAGTACAAGTGATAATCTACTCTACTTAATCAATCTTCAAACAACATTGAGTGTAAATGAGTAAGAGGCTTTTACATAAAGAATAATAACCCAAAGAACATAAGTAAAATCTTAGTCTCATGTAGCTCAACTATGCATCTCCATATTAAGGAATATCTTCTAAGAATATATATCAAGAATTTAAAGGCTAAAATTATATATTCATTTGCAAGAAACCACAAGAAGATCAATCTTCTTAATCAATACATTAAATTTAGATAATACTTTGCATTATGTATCCAATTTATAAAACTAATAAAACTCAATCATAAATATGAATTAATAAGAAGTCTACTACTTGGAATTAATAAGAAGTCTACTACTTGCATATCCATTTTAAAAGAACTAAGAGGTTAAATCATATTTAGCAATATGGAAAGATTCCAAGACCACCTTACATTTCCATTGCAAGAAACTAAAAGTAGTTCAAACTCATAATTAAGAATTAGATAAGATAAATTATATGTTATCTTGCATATCCATATATAAGGATAATTAAAGAAGATCAAGTTTTATTTAAACAATAAAAATAAAGAAACCAATGTTGACTTATAAACCCAAATAAAAGAACTAAAGGAAGATCCAACAATAACATAAGAATCCAATGTCAACTTACAATTCCATTCAAAGGTATTAAGGAAGACCAAATCTTATTTCAACCATATGTAAGAATGCAATTACTATTTTAAAAATTCATTAAAGGAGTTAAGGGATGACCAATCTTATGCTTAACAATTAAAAGATATTCAGATGCTAAATTACATCACTAAGTATAGAAACAAAAAGGAGTTTTGTAATCTATCCCCACCCTTGATCCAGTGTGCAGAAAAATATGAAATTCATTCCAGGCCTCAATCCGACCCTCCATCCAGACCTTAATCCAACCCTCAATATGAAACTTAATCCGGTCCTGGATCTAACACTAATTTCTGATAATTTAAATTAATTTCAAGTGCAACAAAAATGATTTTTATTAATTGTATAACTTTAGAGGAAGGGACAATAATTTGATGCAGGGTCTGTCAAGAAGTGGAAGCGAAAGGTAAGATGTGAGTGAATGGGTATACGCCAAGCCAATCAAATAATTACAAAAATCACCCTTCTTGGTGTTAATTCTACGAATGTTACCACTGTTTTAAAACGTGGAAAATCAATACAAAAACAGTTAACTAGGGATGGGAAAACCAGACAAAAACAGGTTAAATAACACTGTTTTTTTTCGAGAGAGACGTTTCCATACATAACTTAATCTGACCCCTGATCTGGCCCATGATCTACACCTAAATTTATGAAAAAATCGAATTTAAAATTTATAGGCAGCGAATCGATTTCAGAGTGGTTAATCCTTAAGGAAAGGAAAGTAAATAAATACATAAGCACTCAGGAAGGTCAAGTTATTTTCTGTAGCCCCAAATTCGTTCCACGAATTCTAAAACTTAAAAATTAAAATTCAGAAAAATAAAAATAAACAGAACAATAAATGCTCAATTAAATTTTGGGATTGTTTTCTAAAAGACAACAAATGAAATCCACAACTATAGAGTTGAAATCTTGACAACAATAACTAAATAACATATTCAAAAGATTCTACATGTTGGACAATAAATAAAGGTTTTCAAAAATAGAAGTTGCAATCTGATAATGGCAGAGATTCAAGGCACAAAAAGAAAATTGTTCAAGGTGTCCACTGACTAATAGGAAAATTTAGGATTAAATAAAGGAGACTAACCCACGAATTTTATGTATCAAAACGATTTTAAGGGTTCAACAAAATAAGAATGCAAGAATCTACAACAAACTCACAGACATTAGTTCCAACACTGGTGACGTTGGTCACAAAATAAATTTAAGGGTTTCAAAATAAGTAGTGACCTATACAGTAATCCCAACATGCATAAAAACTTGCAATGAAATGACTAAATCCGAGTTCTATACAATCAAATATACTTTACAAGGACCACACAAATTTTCCAAACTTGGATGCAGAAGGTTGACACATACCAAATAAATATCTCTAAATTTTGGATTTGAGCTTTAAAAGCAATGATTGAAATATTTCCAATTTCCATTTGTCAAAAATTGGCAGTGGATATCAGGTTTGTAAATTGACTGGCAGCATTCAAGGGAAATCTAAATGGTATTGTCATTTTACTTAGCAGTGGTTATATAGAGTCTCCATGAAATTCTTATTCTAGGAAAAAATTTAACCTTTATAGAGTGAAAAATGAATCTACAAATTTGATATTGGAAAGAGGTTTAACAACAACATAAATAAAACTTTGACAACACCATAAATAGAGTTTTGTTCTCAGAAATTGAAATACGAATTAGTAATCACAAGGGTTATTCATTCTTCTGGGTTTTTCCCAAGCAAAACCATATATAATACACAATCTTCTCAACATGCAACATGATACATTTATGCATAAATAACATCTATGGAAATAATAAATTAATTAAAACTCTGATATGCAATCACTGGAAGCAACTAATAAATTAACATTATGTATGTATATATACTCACAACCATTAATCATTTTGAGAAATCAAGATGACAACAATTTTCAGAAATCTATCATCTAGATTTCAATAAAAACTATCAAGGACTTGTCAATTCAAGTTTATAATTACAATTAGTGTACGGGGAATTTGCAAGAACTCTATTATACATATTAAATATTAATACAAATCCAAATCTCAGAATAAGAGTATCATAATCGACGACGAAGAAATCTAAAGATGTTCTTCAACAAATAGTGCTCCTTCCTTTCTCCCGCTTGCTAATCATTCAGACTTCACCGGTACCTCCCAACCAATGTTAGGGGTACTCTTCTTCCACCTTATCCCACCGAGCCGCAAAGGGGCCAAGCACACACAACCATAAATACTCTAGCTCCAAGCTTGGCTCACAAGGTAGAGCCACCACTCTAGATCAATCTTGGTATCCCAACTCTCACAAGTAAAACCAGTCAAATGATTTTGGCAACATAAGTTTACCAATAACGAGTCTCCTCTTTTTCCCATCTAGACCATTTTCTTTATAGGAATTTTCTCACTAACACATGCCCACATGCACAATTAATTAACTTTTTAATTAAATAAATTAGGATTATTCACCCTGACACTTCTCACCCTCTCCCCAAGTTGCACAAGTAATTACCTAATTTATTTTAATTAAAAGTCAATTTCCCTCACATTTCCCAAATGTGTTCCTTAAATCGCTCTTAGTTGTTTGTTTATTCCCTAGATTCTCATTTAATCATTGTCTCCTTACTAAATCCGAGTTAGAGTTAAAATAAGATTCTTCTTCTAGTTAGACTAGTGGTAGCTAGACTCTAGATACCATTCTATGTGTACACCTATTCTCTCATGCTTTATTCCTTTCTTATTTTAAAATTCCATTTTGGTGTTTTCTTGCACACATGTGCATTAAATCAAATCTTTAGATTTATCTCACTTTTTCTTTAGATTGATTTATCTCTAATCTTTTTTTTTTATTTAAAATTTTATTTTAGTCCCCTAACTAAACTTAGAATTAGGATTTTTCTTAGAATATCTTAGACTTTTATGGGGATTTATAATTAATAAAATTACTCATTAATTAATTATTTTAAATCCGACAATGTCAATTCAATATATTGTTTCCTAGGCCACCTGGATTCATTGACTCAAGTTTTTTTTTTTTTAATTACGCGACGTGCCCTTCAAGACGCACTCCCATGCTCCAAGGGTGCCACTTGCCTTTTGACTGGTTTTGGTAGTTTTTCAACCCTTGGATTCATCATTGCACTTGAGTGACCTTGTGATAGACTAAGAGATTCTAAGGAATAAGGACTCTTCCTTATTACATGCACTTTAGATTCTTCGTGAGCGACTATCTCAGTCTGCCCTTAGGACATGGAGGACCTCTCGAATTAGGTAATCATTAACCTACAATTTGAGCCATGTCGAGAGTGCTAGTAGGCTATGACAGGAAATTTTCCACACCTCTCCCTCAATGTCTTGTTTTCTGTGCATTACCCATTTACTCTTTATGTGAGTCAGATTAGCAAGAATTATTCATCATACATCCATCGACGAAACACTATCAATGATCCATATACAAAATCATACTATAATCAATCATATGTCACATATACATAAAATGAAATACTCAAACCAAATACAATCTACTCCCTGACTCAATCATGAGTCTAAGGAGGTCCATTGATGCCATCAACATCTATATCTGTCATGTGTCATGCACACTGAGGTAAACTCATCAATAGCATCTATCAATACATATATCAAGTAATAATAAATCACAACCCTTCACATCATCATGTAAAATCTATAGTCAAAACAATAACAGTGTACTATAGAAATATAACTTGCAGGCAAGTGTCCTCCAAGAATAAGTCGATAACAAGTGCTCAATAGAGTGGAAAGTTACAACAACGACAAGATATTTTCATCACAATATGATGACAGGATATTTGCATCACATTGCAATGACAGGGCTATGTTTATCACATTGCGACGATAGTATATTGTTTGTCACATATTGACAACAATGGGGATATTGGGACGAGGGGTTTATGTTCATCACATTGAAATGACAGGTCATTTAAGTAAAAAGTGGCACTATGATGAACATAAATGTCATATGTTCATTGTATGTCGAATGGCTATGTTATGAAAATAATACATTAATTTACAATGACCATGCTTGACTATGGTTGGTCATGATCATGGTTAGCTTTGGTAAAAATTTGTTG
This sequence comes from Picea engelmannii, assembly GCA_009831015.1. Lineage (NCBI taxonomy): Eukaryota > Viridiplantae > Streptophyta > Pinopsida > Pinales > Pinaceae > Picea > Picea engelmannii. Next base: position 161,610 of record ML782502.1, read on the forward strand.
ACTTTGTGAAGGAAAGGTTCACTATGGTTGACCATGAACATGGTTATCTTCCATAGACCTTCACTGTGGTTAACTTTTGTATACCTTCACTATGGTTGACATTCACTATGGATGACCTTCACTATGGTTGAACTTGGTTGACCATGACCATGGTTGACTGTGGTTGACCATGGTTGACAATGGTTAACCATGTTTGATAGTTGTTATCGATAGGCGACCATGGTTGGCCATGACCATAGTTGACCAACACTACAGATGACATTCAGATAGTGAAATTTGGAAGTGTTTGTCACATTATTATGACATGATATTCACGTAACATTGCGACAATGAAGCTATGTTGATAACATTGTGATGACGAGGCTATGTTCTTCATATCGTGACAATATGGCTATTTTTGTTACATTGCAAGGGAGGGGCTAAGTTCGTGAAATTGCGACGACAAGATATTTGCATCACAATATGATGACAAGAAATTTGCATCACATTGCAATGAGGGGGCTATGTTCATCACATTGCAATGAAAATATATTGTTTGTCACATATTGACGACGAAAAGGATATTGGGATGAGGGGTTTATGTTCATCACATTGCAATGGAAGGGCATTTAAGTAAAAAGTGGCAATGTGATGAACATAAATGTCGTATGTCGAATCACTATGTGATGAAAATAAATGTCGTATTTTCATCATATGTCGAATGGATATGTGATGAAAATAAATGTCATATGTTCATCACATTGTGATGACATGATATTTATTTCGACGAAGGGGCTATGTTCGTCACAATGAGATGACATGACATTGCTTGTCACATTATGATGACATGATATTTATTTCGACGAAGGGGCTATGTTCGTCACAATGAGATGACATGACATTGCTTGTCACATTATGATGACATGATATTTGTGTCATAGACGACGAGGATATTTTCATCACATTAGGACAAAGAGGCTTTGTTCGTCACATTACAACAATATGATTATGTTCATCACATTGTGATGACAAGGTTATGTTTGTTCAGTCATGGTTATGGCCAGTCATGTTCATCGCATTGTGACAATATGGTTATATTCATCAAATTGCGACAATATGGTTATGATAAGACATGCTTTCCACATTGCAGAAATATTTTTATGGCCACTCAAGTTCATCACATCGCGACAATATTATTGTGTTCGTCACATTGTGACAATATGGTTATGGCCAAGAATGGTCAACCATGGTCATGGTCAATAAAGGTCAACCATAGTTATGTTCATCACATTGCGAAAATATGGTTATGTTCGTCACATCTTATGTTCATCATATAAAGCTAGGTTCATCACATTGCGACAATATGGTTATGTTCGTCACATTGTGATGACATGGCTATATTCATCACATTGGGAGGGCAAGATATTTGCATCACATTATGATGACTGGATATTTTCGTCACATTGCAAAGACGAGGATATGTTCATAACATTGTGACGATAGGATAATGTTTGTCACATATTGACAATGATAGGGATAGTGCGATGATGGGGATATGTTCATCACATTGCCACGTCATGACATTTAAGTAAATAGTGGTTATGTTATGAACATAAATATCAACGTCAAGGATGATTTTAAGGGCTAAATTTGACTCATTGGCTAATTTTCCATGGTTTTTCCCAAAAAGAGATTCTCCATTCTAAAAATGATTCGCCCAAATTCTATAGGATAAAATTATTTTACCATAAAAATCGCCAAAATTTATACAAAATATACAAAATCGTTAGAAATTTGAATATTTTTACAAAAATATCGCCAAACATTTATAGTTGGCATATGAAGGATTAGTAAGATTCACCAAGGTTTCTAGATTTTAAAATAAATTTCCATTCTTAAAATCACCCCTGAATATCGTATGTTCATTGTATGTCATATGGCTATGTGATGAACTTGAATGTTGTATGTTCATCATATTGTGACAAAAGGACATTTATTGTGACGATGGGGCTATGTTCATCACATTATGGACAAGACATTGCTTGTTAGCTTATGGCGACAAGATATTTTTATAACATTGTGACGAGGAGGTTATTTTCATCACTTTGCGACGACGAGGCTATGTTTGACATTGTTTGTCACCTTATGATGACATGATATTTGCATAATATTTTGACAAGGAGGCTATGTTCATCACATTGTGACACATGGAAATGTTTGTCACATTGCGACATCAGGATATGTGCGTCACATTGCAACATGAGGAAATGCTCATCACATTGTGACAATAGAGCGATGTATGACACATTGCAACATTTGTTTATATTCATTACATTGCAACGTTACTATCCACATTGCGACGACATGGCTATGTTCATCACATTGCGACGTTAGTTTATGTTTGTCACATTACAATGTTACTATGTTCGTTACAATGAGACATCAAGAGATGTTCAACATATTGTGTCGTCATTAAGTGATTGTGACAATGTGAGGACGGGGAAAATGTTCACATTACAATGTTGGGAAATGTTCATCACAATGTGATAGAGGAAAAAGTTTGTCACATAGTAAGGTATGGTCATGAGTGTAACATTGTGAGCTTTGTGTAAGGAATTACAATGTTGGGCCATGTTTGTTAGATTGTGACATTTGGGTTCTATACATTGTGATGTCTAGGCTTTTTGTTTGTCACACACATTATGGCATTGGAATAGATTTGTGAGATTTTGAAAATGTGTTATGTTTGTCACATAGAGACATCAAGAAATGTCTGTCTCATTGAAATATTGGCCTATGTTTAGCAAATTGCAACATTAGGTTATGCACATCACAATGCGACAACAGGTTATGTTTGTCACATTGTGATGTTTGGAAAATTTTGTCACATTGTGACATCAGGATATGTATATGATATTGCAACATAAGGACATGTTCGTCACATTGTAATAAATTTTGCATCTTAACGCTAAGTCTAATGGTCAAGATGATTGAATTATAAAATTGTATGAACATTTTCAACATCCAAGTATAAAAATGTATATACTAATATATATGTTATAAATATATTTAATTTGAAATTATGTCAAACATTTTCAACATCTAAATAAATGTATGTAGTAATTGACTTATCTTAAGTGAAGTTTATGCAACCAATTTCAAGTTAATTATATTTTCTTTTAATATAATAAAATTTGAAGTTTAATAAATTCTATCAACATTTTCAACATCCAATTGTATAAAAATGTATGTAGTAATATATATGTTTATAGATATATTTAATTTGAAATTATGTCAAACATTTTTAATCTCGAATTAAATGTATGTAGTAATTGACTTATCCTAAGTGAAGTTTATGCACCCAATTTCAAGTTTATTATATTTTATTTTAATATAATAAAATTTGATATTTAATAAATTTATAAAAAATAGATATAAATATATAATATTTTTTGTCCTTCTTAGAAAGAGATTAAATTACCAAAAAATAGTATATGGTTATATACACAAAATTAAAGATAAATATTATTAGAATTCATATAAAATAACTTTAACAAGAATACTAACATGAGATCTCATTCATTGATTTGGAAGGACAACAAAG
>ML782502.1:183353-207662 GCA_009831015.1 Picea engelmannii
AGAACTTTCTAAATTAAACTCAACTAGTAAATTAGTAAGGGGGTAAGTCATTAAAATGTGTAAGGGAATATGGGGACACCTAGGAGTGATTCTAGGAATGCTTTTAGGTGGGTGAGGGAAATAGGAGTAATTAATTAATTAATTAAATTAATTTATGGTGCAAAGAAGGGGATGGGTGACACATGTACGGAGAGGATTTTCATGAATTAAATTATAGAACAATAAATTAAATGGGATTTTGGGAAAGTAAAGGACTTATAACTCTATATAAAGGAGGGAGGAGGAGAGTGATGGATCTCTTCTGGGATGCGTAACGTTACGCTGTAGAATTTTAGACTTGACTGACTTAGCTTGTGGGAGTTGGGATACCCAGCTCGGTGAGGAGTGGTAGCTCAACCTTGTGAGGCGAGCTGGGATCTAGCTGATCTTTGGTTCAGTGTGTGTGGCGCCTTTGTGGCTCGGGGCACTAAGGGGGAAGAAGAGTACCCCTAGAGTTGGCTGGGAGGTACCCGTGAAGTCTCATTGGTCGGCAAGCGGGAGTTGCATGGAGCACGTGGGACAATGACTCAGAGCAGACGACTTGGGCTAAAGTACGCTTACTTGATTCTACATGGTAGATTTGTATTATACCTCATGCTTTCAATTCTTTGTTTTAATTTGGTAAAGAAAATGTTTGATATAGCATTTTAATTGATGACTTAATTCCCCATAGCCATAAGATCATTGTTGATTGATTCCCTTGGCTTTCGATCCCTGCATGTTGTGACCACCCTATGGTTTTAGTGATTTTATGATGAGTTTGTGCTTCTTACTTCACCCTCGTCCCTAGCTCATCCGTCCTCACCTGAGCAGTCGACCAGGAGCCGTATCGATGATTGTCACTTTGGTGTTAATAAACATATAGATCCTAATGCCCTAATTTTCTGTGCGTGGATGATGAGCGAAGGATGTGGGTGCGCAACCATCTACCTCTGTTGGTTGTTCCTGGTAGAGTGATTGTCTTGCGCCTTCTTGCGATTGATTACCTATGCATTTGTTTAGTTCCATTGCAATCAACTCAATACCTTCTGCGTTTTGTATCACCTCTGTGCTTTCAGAGGGTATTTTATTCTCAGTGATTTTCATGACAGTTTCCAACTCTTGAATGGAAAAATCGCAACGTGCCCAATTGAAGACAGTGTATCTTTTAAACTTTTGTGACTGTGATGAAATTCTTTTATTGTGAGTTACCCATTGTATGACAATGATATTTTTAACTATTCGTGACTGTAATTGAATCTTCCGACAACATTTTTTACCCATCTATTGGCTGCGCGTTTAGCCTTTTACTTTCCTGCTAATTTACCTTTTTCTTGACAACGATTTATCTTATGATAAAATCAACATTTGATAACACTCAGAGTTAACACTCAACAATTAGTTTTTAAACTCAGTGATTTGTTTTTTGTGAAAACACTCATCTATAATTTATAGTGATAATTTACTGTGGTGATAAGTTACTACAGTGATATTTACTACAACGATAGTACTATGGCTATGCATTGCTACTTCCATTACCGTTTTATTTTCTTTATTACACAACATTTCCATACTTCGCCTGGTTAAACTCTCCTTATCAAAATTTCCCTTTTAAATGTCATACCTGTCACTGATTCGCCTCCTTCCCTTCACAAAAGTTGACTAGGCTAAATCATAACTCTAAGTTGTTGTATCGATTACACAGGTAAACTATTTAAAACAATTAATCCTTCAGTTAAAACTTTAACCCTCTCTGAGAGTGAAGGCCATTAAGTTAATGATTCCGAATTTGGGGACGCCTTCAAATTTATTGTAATTCGCTAATAATAGCGCTCACGCCTTAATGAAATAAACAGGTGAGGTGATTTATGAATCTGTCATTTGCGCCAGTCACACATCTCGACCCTTATATCCTTTTAAATGCCTTGTGACATCGATGCCCAATCATGCTAGTCCCTTACCCCCGACAGTTTATTTCACCTTGATCAAAATGCATATATATTCAGGTGGTATTTCATTTAGATTGCCAGGTGACTTGTTAGTCTACATGCATTCCGTTTTAATTCACAACCAGTGCATAAATTGATTAAAACACATTATATATTCAGCTGTATTTTATTTAGATTGCCTGGTGACTATTCAATATACATGCATTCCTTTTTAATTGACAGCCAGTGCATAAATTGATTAAAACGCATTATATATTCAGTTGTATTTTATTTAGATTGCCTGGTGACTATGCAATCTACACGCATTCTGTTTTAATTGAAAGCCAATGCATAAATTGATTAAAACGCATATTATATTCAATTATAGTTTATTTAGATTGCCTGGTGACTATGCAATCTACACACATTCCATTTTTAATTGATAGCTAGTGCATAAATTTGATTAACTACGCATTTTATATTCGGTTGTATTGTATTTAGATTGCCAGGAGACTTATCAATCTACACGCATTTTTTTTTTTTTAATTTGACAACCAATGTGTAATTAAACAATAGTTTTACAACAATGGTAATTTATATTTACTTTACACAAAAACTTCTTACCTTTTTAGAAAGCCACCTCATGTGTTTTATGAATGTCAATAGTTGACCAACGTATTTATCAAAGAACTTAATTTGGACACCAATTTTAACTTGTATATAAAGTTTCGATTAATAATTTATATAGCCTTGTCATTTATGTTAAACTGGTTAAAATATCAGCTGGTTATTTTAGACATCAATGTTGTTTTTTTGGGTAGCGTAGATCACCTTTAAAAATGTTAAGTAGTTCACCTATTTTTAATGAACAATGTATATAGCTGACTAGTGTTTTGATTTGGTTAAATGCCTATTTTAGTTCACCTTTATGATAAATTTTATGACGATAGTAATGATAAAGTTTCACTCCTTCGCCTCTAGAATTCTTGCTTAACAGATAACATGATGTGTTAGACATCATGATTTATGGGTGTACTAGTATTTTATCTTGCGCAAGCTTAATGGATGAGAGTTTAGTAGATGCATTAGCTAAAACCTTAATAGCCTTTATTTATTGGCAGTTATGCGCCTCATGCCTTAGGTCAAGCTAGAAGAGGTGATTGGTTTGTCTATACACCAGAAGTTGTCTTGTAGGAAACAAGAATCCTCCGGTCCTTAGCGCAATTTAACTTGAGGGTTATCTTGTGTCTTGTCGATCTGTTGCTTTGGGTTTGGGTGTAGTTCCTCTTTTCAGTAACTCGGCTCCTAGTGAGTTGGTTTCATATGGAGTCCTTGGTCTAGATAGGTTAGGAAGCGCCAGGATATCGCTGCACCTATCATCTGGGGGAGTGATGAGTCTTGATGAGGGAATCATGGTGCGTCCTATTAGATAGAGGTGAATGAAAATGTGGTCAGATTCTGTGCCTTCTGTATGATTGTTGTTGATCGTCGTAAGTTTTTTAGTGGCGCATGGGCTGAACGCCTTCATGCATGGGGTTGCGCATCATCAAGGTTCTGGTTAATTGGTCGTCGACGTTGTGGTGTCCGGAAGGGGATGTTGTCCCTTAGCTTGTAGACGTGGTCATGTTTGTGTTGGGAGGGTAGTCATTCTCCTTGTTGTTTTACGCATGTTTTACCCAGTTGCTCTTGTACCAGTTCATGGAGTCATAGTTGTCTGTTTCCTGTTTTGCGGGCATGGTGCTTGCCGTCAGCTATGTTGTTTAGCTTTAATTGTCATTGTTGTCTTGTTTTTAAGAAAAAAATCTTGCACCTTCTGCTTCGCTTGAAGTCATAACGAAGGAGACGTTACATGTGGTATCAAAGCCAGATTCAACCCTGCGACTGTGGATCACCATGATTTCCACTGCAGTAAACCTTTGAGCATCAACCTAGTGCTGCTTAAAACTTTAACGAGTTCATCCAGTGATCTCATTTAGAGGACACCTTAGAGGTTTGAAATGTGTCGCCGTGGAAGGAGGTGCAATGATTGCAGAGGTTTCCGCACCCTCAGAGTCGAACCCCCAAGGGGAAGGGCAAGTCCTTGGGTTGGATTCACTTGCTGTAAGGTATGATAATGGTCTGACAAGGCACTTCCAAGTAATGTCAAAGAGACTTGATTCACCATCAGTACTGAGATGAGTCCAGGTCACATGTATCCATGAGGGCCCACAACACGCCCTAGCTAGTACCATTAGCATCCACCGAGAACTCGAGAGAGTTGAGTTCTTGAGTCCACGAGTGTCGCGGATGGCTGTGCCGTCGAGGCATGGTTGTACATCAAGGCATTGTGCTTCATGCTTCGTGATTATGACCTCCAGCCTGAAGGTCCGTACGGTGATATTTCAATTGAAGGGGAGCACTCTTCTATGAAGAAAGATGCTCCTACCACATTTGAACATGGTCGTCGATGACATTTCATGGGAACTGTTCGAGGAACTGTTCCAGGAGAGGTATCTTCCTAAGGAATTCATTGAGTGTCAACTCAACGAGTTTTATTCCTTGCGACAAGGAAGCAACACGGTGCCCGAGTAAGAGGCCCATTTTGGAGCTGCTTCGGTATGCTTTGCACCAAATTACCTAGAAACTTAAGGTCAATAAGTTCGAGTTTGGCCTTATTGTTAGAATTCATCTTCTGCTTCGGGTACCAAGATTATTGGACCAAATAAGCTATGTTGGATTGTGGGGAGCCACATTACTAGCATTACTACCCAAAGGAAAGGGTCGGAGCATCTATATCAGTCGGACCCACTACAATGGGAGTTTTGGGAAAGGCTCATCGGATTCTTACAACGGTGAATAACTTCCAGGAAGAGCACCAATCGACTGTTCTCGAGACATTAGGTACCGTCGCTGACCAGACCCTTAGTATTTGATAGATCCTGGTGCTACCAAGAGTTTCATCTCTGGTCTAACACTAAAAGGGATTAAGGTAAAGGCATTCGAACATGATGAGTGTAGATTTGTAGAGATGGCTTCGGGAGCCAAACATAAGGTTGGAGGAAAGGTATGGACTGTACCCTTAACCTGGGAGATTTTATCACCATGGCCAACCTGTACGTCACGATCTTAGGATCTTATGACATCGTGATCCGTATGGACTGGTTGGAATCACATGAGGTGATACTCAACTGTAAGATGAAAAGATTGAGCTTGGTTGATGACGAGGGATAGAGGCACATGATTGTAGGTCAGAACCAGGGTGTTTCCCTGAGTTTCATATCTTCCTTGAAGCTATGAAAGAGCATGCACAAGGGGTGTAAGCTTTATGCGATCCTTGCGTTAAACGAAAGGGGAGTAGCAGAAGGTCTAGAGCACCTTCCGGTGGTGAGAGAGTTTGAAGATGTCTTTTCAGAGGAGTTACCTGGGATGCCTCTGGAGAGGGAATTGGATTTTACCATAGACCTAAAATCGGGGACTGAACCGATAACTAGAATGCCTTATCGGATGTCGACCCCAAAGTTACAAGAGTTGAGAATGAAATTGAAGGAGTGAATGGCCCTGGGACTTATACGTCCGAGTGTGTCACCATGGGGTGCACCTGTTATTTTCAGACGAAAGAACAATGGGTCATGGAGACTCTTCATTGACTACCATCAATTGAACAAGGCAACGATCAAGAATCATTATCCATTGTTGAGGATTGATGATATTTTCGATCAGATGAAGGGTGCGATGATGTTTTCAAGGATCAATTTGCAATCAGGTTATCACCAGTTATAGATCAAGGAGGATGACGTCCCTAAGACCGCCTTTAAGATGAGGTTTGGAAATTACGAGTTTAATGTTTTACCGTTTGGACTGACAAATGCCCCGGGGGTATTTATGAGTTTGATGAACGGGGTGTTCCGTGAGTACTTGGACAAGTTCGTCCAAGTATTCATAGATGATATTTTGATTTAATCTCGGACGACAAAGGAGCATTATGAACACTTGCACTTGGTACTACAGTGTCTGCGAGAGCACAAATCGTATGGGAAGTTGTCCAAATGCTCGTTTTATCAATCGAATATTCACTACTTAGGGCATGTCATCTCCAACGAAGGTATTGCCGTGGATCCAACAAAGGTAGAGGCTATTATGGAATGGCCTGTGTCGACGAATGTCTCGGAAGTGCGAAGCTTCATGGGTTTAGCTAGATACTATCGATGGTTCGTCGAGGGATTTTCGAAGATAGCAAATCCAATCACGGAATTGCAGAAGAAGAACAAAAAGTTTGTTTGGACCGAGAAATGTGCGGAAGCATTTCAAACGAAGGTATTGCCGAAGATAGCAAATCCAATCACGGAATTGCAGAAGAAGAACAAAAAGTTTGTTTGGACCGAGAAATGCACGGAAGCATTTCAAAGGCTCAAGGAGTTGTTGACAATGGTGCTAATACTAAAGGTCCCTAACAAGGACACATACTTCTTGGTATGCGCTGACGCATCCAAGGAAGGATTAGGCAGAGTCTTGATGCAATACAATCGAGTGATCGGTTACATCTTGAGAAAACTGAGAAGGCATGAGGAGAACTATGCAACACATGAGTTAGAGTTGTTAGCCATTGTTTATGACTTGAAGGTTTGGAGACACTACCTAGTTTGATGAAAATTTGAACTAAATACGAACCACTGTGGACTACAACAAATCTTTACGCAAAGAGACCTGAACGCGCGATAACTACGTTGGTCGAAACTACTTAGCGAGTACGATTTCAAGATTTCTTACTTAAAAGGAATAGTGTACCGAGTGGCAGATGCATTGAGTCGGAGACCACACATCTTTTTGGTGTTGCCTCTTCAGACGAATCTATGTGAAAAGATTCTAACTTTATAGCGTGATGACAATTGGTACAAATATGTCAAGGATTTTATCGAACAAAACACAATGATGGTACCAAGATTTTAAGGATTTACGTTTGACGACGATGGATTATTGAGGTTTAAAAATTGGATTTACGTACATCCGAACGCCGAGTTGAGGAGATTGATCCTAAATGAGGCTCATAGAGTAGTATACATGGCTCACACGAGAGTCACCAAGATGAGGGCAGACCTTAAACCCTTATTCTTCTGGAAAGGAATGAAGGAAGACATAGTTAATTATGTGGTCAGATGTCTAGAATGTCAGCAGATAAGGGCTGAACATAGACATTGAGTAGGATTACTATAGCTGCATGCTATTCTAGAATCGAAATGGGAGGTTATTTCGATGGATTTCATTGTTGGATTTCCACTGACGACAAGGAGACACGACTCAATTTTTGTGGTAGTCGACACTCTAATGAAGAGTTCTCATTTTATACCTGTGCGTACAACGTATCAGGCACCTGACATAGCTAGAGTTTTCATCAATGAGATGGTGAGGCTTCATGGTGTAACTAAGAGGATTATATCCGACTGAGGATCGATGTTTATTGGATTATTTGGAATAGTTACCAAGAGGCCTTGGGAACCCAACTTAACTTTAGTGCTGCGTGTTACACAGAAACAGATGGGAAGACCGAATGAATGAACTAGACCTTGGAAGACATGTTTCACATGTACGTGATGGACCAACAGAAGCATTGGGAAGAATTCTTTCCATTGGTCAAATTTGCTTATAACAACAATTACCAAAGCGCCATTAAGATGGCACCTTTCGAGTTTCTTTACGGGAGACCGTGTCAAACGCCTTTGAGTTGGGATCAGATTGAGGATAGTGTCATGGTGGGACCAAAAGATATCCAAGAAATGGAATAGAAAATGCAAACAATAAGACAAAGAATTAAAGAAGCGCAAGATCAGTAGAAGAGTTATGCCGATGCGCACCGTGTCGACCGTAGTTACGAGGTTGGCGATAGAGTATTCTTGTGGGTAAAACCGCATAATAGTTCGATCAAGTTTGGAAAGGGAGATAAAATCTCTCCTAGGTTCATGGGACCTTTCAATATTGTGGAGAGGAAGGGGCACGTGGCCTATCGACTAGCCTTGCCTGATTTCTTGAGGAGTATGCATGATGTTTTTCACGTATCTGTTTTGAGATATTATATTAGTGATCCTACTCATGTTATAGACATGAGTTCCTTGTAGGTATTGGACAAGGGGGTACTCACAACTGAGCTAATCAAAATCCTAGATCATTGCATTCGACAGCTACAATGTCGAACAATAGTTCAAGTCAAGGTCCAGTGGGATAACTATGGTCCACACTCGACAACCTGGGAGGACGCATATGATATGCGCCAACAGTTTCCATTTTTGTTTGATAGATAGACTTATGTTACTGTGATACACTTTACTTTGGAACTTATATACTATGAAACTTCAGGATGACATTTATACCAAGAGGGGGTGTATGTAACGTCTTGCTCTTGCGCGCACTAAGCGAACTTATTTTTTAGGACACTTGCTTGCAAGTGTTCCGGATTATTATATTATTGGGCATTTGATTATGATTATGAGATGTTATGGATTGATGGCTTCTTATTTTTCTATATTGACATAGACAGGTGCTATTGACTCGATTTTCTTGAGTGTGCAGGATTTTGGACCTCAAGGATGCAGAGGCATCGATGAAACCCCTTGGACTCCGGATCGAGTCGGGGAGTGGAATATTGGGGTTTGATTGTTGTATATATGACATTTGTTCATCTGATTATATGATATGATTATGGATATTATTTCTGACATGATACGTTGATGATGCAAGGTAACGATAGCTTGTCGACCAGACTCACATGTCGAGTTGAGGGGTCACACACGATAACCAGAGACGTTGAGGGAGAGGTGTGGACAGAAGCCCTTCCATGGCCTACTAGCACTCTGGCCATGGCTCGAACTGTAGGTTAATGAATACCTATTTAAGAAGACCCACGATGCCGTGAGGGAAGACTATGACAGTCGCTTAGGATAATTCTAAGGGGCGTGCAATAAGGTAGGGGCCTTATTCCCTAAAGGCCCTTAGTCTCCCACAATATCACATGGTGGAGTATTGACTCCAGGGGTTTTTGATGTCTACCAAGTCAGTCAAGAGGTGAGTGGCACCCTTGGAGAAGGTAGTGCATCCTGAAGGACATGTCGCACAAAAAAAATGGAAAGAGGCGAGTGGCACCCTTGGACCACGTAGTGCGTCCTGAAGGGCACGTCATGCAAGGGAAACAAAATGAGGCAAGTGGAACCCTTGGAGCACCTAGTGCATCCTGAAGGTCACATCGCATTGTTACTTAATAAATGGATAAACCTAGATGACCCTAGGATGAATAACGTGATAAGAAAGATTTAAACCAATTTCCCTAATAAAATGTCGCCCAACCTAGGAAAATAAAGTCTAGGTCTAAGTGATACTTATGATAATTTTTTTTTATCTATTTATATACAAATAATAAATAATAATGATAATCATCATTAATCATGTGATGAGAAGGGAGTAAGTAATTCAATTAATTTATAAAAATCTTTTGGGGGATAAAATTTAAAAAGGGGGAAAAAGGGGAAATAATTGTTTTATCACATATGCTAATTAGAAATTTATTAGTTAAAAAGGAAAAGGGGAAAAAATTATTTTCTACACTTGCCAATTTGAGTTTTAAATGAAAAGGGAAAGAGGGAAATTTAAAAGAACTAGGAAACTAGGAAAAAGTGGGAAACATAAAAAGAAAGGGGAAACACAAGGAAAAAGAAGAAAGACTAACTTAGTAAGGTATCTGGAATTTAAGAACTTTATAAGTTAAACTCAAATAGTAAATTAGTAAGGGGGTAAGTCATTAAAATGTGTAAGGGAATATGGGGACACCTAGGAGCGATTCTAGGAATGATTTTAGGTGGGTGAGGGAAATAGGAGTAATTAATTAATTAATGAAATTAATTTATGGTGCAAAGAAGGGGATGGGTGACACATGTATTGGGAGGATTTTCATGAATTAAATTATCGAACAATAAATTAAATGGGATTTTGGGAAAGTAAAGGACTTAGAACTCTATATAAAGGAGAGAGGAGGAGGATGATGGATCTCTTCTGGCATGCGTAACGTTATGCTGTAAAATTTTAGACTTGACTGACTTAGCTTGTGGGAGTTGGGATACCCATCTCGGTGAGGAGTGGTAGCTCGACTTTCCGATGCGAGCTGGGAGCTAGTTGATATCTGGTTCAATGTGCCTGGCCCCTTTGCAGCTCGGGGGGATAAGGAGGAAGAAGAGTACCCCTAGCGTTGGCTGGGAGGTACCGGTGAAGTCTCATCGGTCGGTAAGCGGGAGCTGCATAGAGCTCACAGAACAACGACTCATAGTGGATGACTTGGGCTATGGTACACTTGATTCTGCATGGTAGATTCTTATTATACCTCATGCTTTCAATTCTGTATTTTAATTTGGTAAAGAAAATGTTTGACTTAGCATTTTAATTGACGACTTAATTCCCCATAGTATTAAGCTCGTTGTTGGTTGATTCCCTTGGCTTTCGATCCTTGCATGTTGTGACTGCCCTATGGTTTTAGTGATTTTATGATGATTTTTTTCTTCTTACTTCACCCTCGTCCCTAGCTCATCAGTCCTCGCCTGAGCAGTCGACCAGGAGCCCTATCGACGATCTTCACTTCGGTGTTAATAGACATATAGATCCTAATGCCCTGATTTTCTGTGCATGGATGATGAGCGGAGGATGTGGGTGCCCAGCCGTCTACCTCTGTTGGTTGTTCATGGTCGATCGATTGTCTTGCACCTTCTTACAATTGATTACCTCTGCATTTGTTTAGTTCCACTGCGATCAACTCAATACCTTCTGCGTTTTGTATCACCTCTATGATTTCAGAGGGCATTTTATTCTCAGTGATTTTCATTACAGTTTCCAGCTCTTGAATGGAAAAATCTCAGCGTGCCCAATTGAGGACAGTGTATCTTTTAAAATTTTGTGACTGTGATGAAATTCTTTTATTGTGAGTTACCCATTGTATGACAATGATGTTATTTTTAACTATTCGTAACTGTAATTGAATATTCCAACAACGTTTTTTTACCCATCTATTGGCTGTGAGTTTAGACTTTTACTTGCTTGCTAATTTACCTTTTTCTTGACAACGATTTATCTTATGATAAACTCAACATTTGATAACACTCAAAGTTAACACTCAACAATTAGTTTTTAAACTCAACGATTTTTTTTTGTGAAAAGACTCGAAGATAATTTACTGGGGTGATAAGTTACTACAGTGATATTTACTACAATGATAGTACTATGGCTATCTATTGCTACTTCCATTACCATTTTATTTTATTTATTACACAACATTGCTAGACTTCGCCTGGTTAAACTCTCCTTATAAAAAATTTCCCTTTTAAATGTCATACCTATCACTGATTCGCCTCCTTCCCTTCACAAAAGTCGACTTAGCTAAATCATAACTCTAAGTTGTTGCATCGATTATACATGTAAACTATTTAAAAATGTTAATCCTTTAGTTAAAACTTTAACCCTCCCCGAGAGTGAAGGCGATTAAGTTAATGATTCCGAATTTGGGGACGCCTTCAAATTTATTGTAATCTCACCAATAATAGCGCTGACTCTTTAATGAAATAAATCGGTGAGGTGATTTCTGAATCCATCATTTGCGCCAGTCACACATCTTGACCCTGATATCCTTTTAAATGCCTTGTGACATTGATGCCCAGTCATGTCAGTCCCTTACCCCCGACAATTGATTTCGCCTTGATCAAAACACATATATATTCTGGTCGTATTTCATTTAGATTTCCAGGTGACTTGTCAGTCTACACTCATTCCATTTTAATTGACAACCAATGCATAAATTGATTAAAACACATCATATATTCAGTTGTATTTTATTTAGATTGCCTGGTGACTATGCAATCTACATGCATTCCATTTTAATTGAAAGCCAGTGCATAAATTGATTAAAACACATTATATATTCAATTGTATTTTATTTAGATTGCCTGGTGGCTATGCAATCTACACACATTTCGTTTTAATTGACAACCAGTGTATAAATTGATTAAAACACATTATATATTCAATTGTATTTTATTTAGATTGCCTGATGACTATGCAATCTACACACATTCCGTTTTAATTGACAACCAATGCATAAATTGATTAAAATGCATTATATATTCAATTGTATTTTATTTAGATTGCCTGGTGACTATGCAATCTACACACATTCCATTTTTTTTTTAATTTGACAGCCAATGTGTAATTACACAGTAGTTTTACAACAATGGTAATTTATATTTACTTTACACATCAACTTATTACTTTTTTAGACAACCACCTCATGTGTTTTATGAATGTCAATAGTTGACCAACGTATTTATCAAATAACTTAATTTTGACACCAATTATAACTTGTATATAAAGTTTCGATTAATAATTTATACAGGCTTGTCATTTATGTTAAACTGGTTAAAATATCGGCTGGTTATTTTAGACATCAATGTCATTTTTTTTGGGCAGTGTAGATCACCTTTAAAAATGTTAAGTAGTTCACCTGTTTTTAATGAACAGTGTATATAGCTTACCAATGTTTTTATTTGGTTAAATGCCTATTTTAGTTCACCTTTATGATAACTTTGATGACAATAGTAATGATAAAGGTTCACTCCTTCGCCCCTAGACTTCTTTCTTAATGAATAATGGGATGCGTTAGACATCATGATTTATGGGTGTACTAATCTTTTATCTTGCGCAAGCTTAATGGACGAGAGTTTAGTAGATGAATTAGCTAAAACCTTAATGGCCTTTAGTTATTGGCATTTATGCGCCTCATGCCTTAGGGCGAGTTGGAAGGGGTGATTGGTCTGTCTATATACCATAGGTTGTCTTGTAGGAAACAAGAATCCTTCGGTCCTTTGCACAATTTAACTTGAGGGTTATCTTGTGTCTTGTTGATCTGTTGCTTGGGGTCTGAGTGTAGTTCCTCTTGTCAGTAACTCGGCTCCTAGCGAGTTGGTTTCATCTGGAGTCCTTCGTCCAGATAGGTTAGGAAGCGCCAGGGTATCGCTGCACCTATCACCCGGGGGCGTCATAAGTCTTGATGAGGGAATCATGGTGCACCCTATTGGATAGAGGCAAATGATAATGTGGTCGTAGTCTGTGTGTTCCGTATGATTTTGGTTGATCGTCGTAATTTTTCTAGTGGCGCATGGGCTAGACGCCTTCATGTGTGGGGTTGCGTGCCATCAAGGTTTTGGTTAACTGGCCGTCAAGGCTATGGTGTCGGGAAGGGGATGTTGTCCCTTAGCTTGTAGACATGGTCATGTTTTTGTCAGTTGGGTAGTCGTTCTCCTTGTTGTTTTACACATGTTTCACCCAATTTCTCTTGTGCCAGTGCATGGAGTCATAGTTGTCTATTGCATGTTCTGCGGGCGTGGTGCTTGCCGTCAACTGTGTTGTTTAGCTGTAATTGTCGTTGTTGTCCTGTTTTTAAGAAAACAATCTTGCACCTTCTGCTTCGCTTGAAGTTGTAACGAAGGGGATGTTACATTTTTAATGTTCTGTCATGTTTTCTATTTCTCGGCTCAACATCCTTACTGCTGTCTCTTTTATTTTGTACACTATAACATTTTTTCGGCCCTGCGTGGCCTCGTAGCATAGTTTACTTTCATTGGCATGACTCTGGGAACGGTGGTTCCCAACTGGGCATCGTAGCCATCCTAGTTTTTGGATAATTGGCGCGTTGGTTTCCCTCATGGGCACCACAACCACATGGATAATTGCTTCTCAGACAACTGCTTTTTTTACAGGAATTAATACAAAACCCTAATTTACAAAAAAAAGACATTAATAAAACATTAATGCATTATTACATTAATATAATGTATAAATTAAAGTACAAATTCACATTAATGTATAATGTAACATATTAATTAATTAGTTGATACTTTAATAATGTAATGTATTAATTAATATATTAATGTATATTAATTAATTTATATATTAAATACATTATTAATAATGTATTTACTAATATTATTAATACACTAAGATATTAATATTTATATTTATATTAAAAAATAAATATTGATACTAAGATATTAGTATTTATATTTATATTAAAACATAATAATGATATTAAAACATTATTATTATAGAATTAATACATTTAAAAAAGTATCAATAATTTAGTAATACATTATTAAAGTATTAATGCATTAATAATGTAACCTATAATGTAAAATATTAATTAATTTATAAATTAACACATTAAATACATTATTAATAATGAATTTAGTAATATGGAAGACAAGAGGCTACCTAAAATTGCTTCAAAATCAAGTCATAACCACCATCGACTCAAGTGAGGATGGCATAAAGACATTCAGTATTGGCTAAACTATTGGGGAATCATGGAATAAACCATTTTGCAGAATAAAGATACTATTAAAAAAAAATGTGAAATCAAAATTTAAGGAAAAAATGTGTTGTGATAAAGAGTTAGAGGAAAAAAAAAATTAAGGTATTATAAAGATGTAATCAACCCTAATCTAGAAGATCAAAATTATCTATCTGTTTTTCCAAGTGTAAAGAAAAAAATAAGCATTGCTAAGATAAGAAAAAATTCTCACGAGCTCCATAGTGAAACTGGGCGTTGGTCAATTCCTAAAATGCCATGGGATGAAAGAGTGTGTCATCTTTGTGACACTAAGAAGGTTGAATATGAAAAATAATTTCTCTTATATTGTCCACCCTATACCCATATTAGATCTCATTTTCAAAATATTTATCACACTACCAACCTTCCTAACGTCTTAACTCAACAAAAGTATGGTGATCTTGGAAAGCTTCTCTTAATGCTTTTCGATAACCGAAACAAAATTCTAAAGAATCACAAGTAATCACTTACCCTCTTAAGGTTCGATAGACCAATTCAGTCTTAGTGGACGTTAATCATCATCGTCATCATCACTAATACACTAAAATATTAATATAAATATTTATATTAAAATTTAAATATTGATATTAAAACATTAATTTTGAAGAATTAATACATTAAAAATGTATCAATACTTTAATAATACATTATTAAAGTATTTATACCTTAATAAATACATTATTAAAGTATTTATACCTTAATAAATACATTATTAAAGTAATAATACATTATTAAAGTATTGATACATTAATACTTTAATTACAATGACCATGCTTGACTATTGTGATGACGAGGCTATGTTCATCATATAATGACAATATGGTTATTTTTTCGTGACATTGCAAGGGAGGGGATACGTTTGTTAGACTGCAACTATAACGACCCCTCCATTATGTCAACAATTAGTGATGTACAAAAGAGGTATTTTTTTTTTTTTAACAAACATTAGTACAAGTGAAAATGCGTCATAACATGTATTAATAACTACACAATCAATTTCATCACAATAAAATGAAAGAAACATCACTATTATTCAATCAATTGTATCTTATATAGATAACATAAAGAAGCTACCCGCCCAACCTATCCTTCATGGTTAAGACCTCCAAGACACATAAGCAAGACTCAAGTCCAGGATTCATCCGATTGATTTTGACCACTTAAGGTCTCAGGATTGGCGACTGTTATGAATAACAAGGAAGTATCTAATTCCTATCAATTCAATCATACATCGCTATTCAAACTAGAATTATCAACATACTTAACCATCAATTCATCATAGTGCAAATGATAATCTACTCTACTTAATCAATCTTCAAACAACATTGAGTGTAAATGAGTAAGAGGCGTTTACATAAAGTATAATAACCCAAAGAACATAAGTAAAATCTTAGTTTTATGTAGCTCAACTATGCATCTTCATATTAAGGAATATCTTCTAAGAGTATATATCAAGAATTTAAAGGCTAAAATTATATATTCATTTGCAAGAAACCACAAGAAGATCAATCTTCTTAATCAATACATTAAATTTAGATAATACTTTGCATTATGTATCCAATTTATAAAAATAATAAAAATCAATCATAAATAACAACTAATAAGAAGTCTACTACTTGCATATCCATTTTAAAAGAACTAAGAGGTTCAATCATAAAAATCAATATGGAAAGATTCCAAGACTACCTTGCATTTCCATTTCCATTGCAAGAAACTAAAAGAAGTTCCAACCCATAATTAAGAATTATATAAGATAAATTATATGTTATCTTGCATATCCATATATAAGGATAATTAAAGAAGATCAAGTTTTATTAATGTTTTAAACCAATGTTGACTTATATCCCAAATTAAAATAACTAAAGGAAGACCCAACAATAACATAAGAATCCAATGTCAACTTACAATTCCATTCAAAGGTATTAAGGAAGACCAAATCTTATTTCAACCATATGTAAGAATCCAATTATGTAACATCCCGCTCTTGCGCATTGAGCGAACTTATTCTTTGAGGACACTTGCTTGCAAGTGATCCAGATTAATATACTTTTGGGTATTTGATTTATGATTTTGAGGTGTTATAAATTGATTACATGTTATTTCGCTGCATTGACATAGACAGGTGCTATTGACTCGATTTTACTGAGTGTGCAGGATTTTGGACCTCGAGGATGCAGAGGCATCGATGGAACCCCTTGGACTATGGATTGAGTTAGGGACTGAACTAATGGGGTTTGATTTTTTTATATGTGATATTAGTGCATCTGATTAGATGATATGATTATGGATATATTGCTGACATGATTCGTTGATGATGTAGGCTGACGATAGCTTGCCAACCAAACTCACATGTGGAGTAGAGGGGTCATGCACGACTACCAGAGATGTTGAGGGAGAGGTGTGGAAAACAACCCTGCCACAACCTACTAGAACTCCCGCTGTGGCTCGAACTATAGTTAACATTTATCTAGTTCGAGACGACCCAAAATTCCATGAGGGAAGACTGCGACAGTCGCTCGTGATGATTCTAAGGGGCGTGAAATAAGGAGGGGCCTTATTCCTTAGAGGCCCTTAGTCTCCCACAAGATCACATGGCGGAGTATTGACTCTAGGGGTTTTTTATGTCTACCAAGTCAGTCAAGAGGCGAGTGGCACCCTTGGAGCACGTGGTGCGTCCTGAAGGGCATGTCGTGCAAGAAAAATGGAAAGAGGCGAGTGGGACCCTTGGAGCACGTAGTGCGTCCTGAAGGGCACGTCGCGCAAGGGAAACATATGAGGCAAGTGACACGCTTGGAGCACCTAGTGCGTCGTGAAGGGAACGTCGCGTTGTTAATGATAAATGAATGAACCTAGATGGCCTTAGGACGAATAACATGATAAGAAATTTTTAAAACAATTTCCCTAATAAAATGTCGGCCAACACAAAAATTAAAGTCTAGGTCTAAATTATACTGGTGGTAGAATTTTTCTATCCTTTTAAATATATATATATATATATATATATATATATATATATAATGATGATAATCCTCACTAATATTATAACAAGAAGGGAGTAAGCAATTTAATTGATTCATAAAAATCTATTGGGATAAAAATTAAAAAAGGGGGAATTAATTGTTTTATTATATTATGATAATTTAAAATTTATTAATTAAAATGGGAAAAGGGAAAAAGTCAATTTCTACACCTGCCAAATTGAGTTCTAAATGAAAAGGGGAAAGAGGGAAATCTAAAATAATTAGGAAACTAGGAAAGAGGGAAACATAAAAAGAAAAGGGAAACACAAGGGAAAAAGTAGAAGGTCAAACTTAGTAAGGTATCTAGCATTTAAGAACTTTCTAATTTAAAATGAACTAGCAAATTAATAATGGGCAAAGTCATTAAAACCTATAAGGGAATTTGGGGACACCTAGGAGCGATTCTAGGAGTGACTCTAGGTGGGTGAGGGAAATAAGGGTAATTGATTAATTAAAGAAATTAGTTTTTGGAGGAATGAAGGGGATGGGTGACACATGTACGGGGAGGAATTTTTATGAATTAATTTATTAAACATTAAATAAAATGGGATTTGGGAAAGTAAGGGACTTCAAAACACTATATAATGGAGGGAGGAAATTGATGAGGGATGTCTTCGATTTGCGTAACGTTACGCTGCAAAAATCTCTACTTGAATGACTTAGCTTGTGGGAGTTTGGATGCCCATCTTGGTCAGGAATGGTAGCTCAGCCTTGCGAGGCGAGTTGGGAGCTAGCTGAATCTATGGATAGTGTGTGTGGCCCCTTTGTGGCTCGGGGGGCTAAAGGGGAAGAAGAGTACCCCTAGCATTGGCTGGGAGGTACCGGTGAAGTCTCATCAGTCGACAAGCGTGGGTTGAACGAAGCACGTGGGACATCAACTCAGAGTGGGCGATCAGGCAATGATACACTTTCTTTTTTTTTGCATGGTATATTGTAGTAGGATTTATGCTTTGGATCTGCATGTTTAATTGGGTAAGTAATTTGATTGTCTTAGCATTCTAGTTGATGACTAAATTTTTTTCCATGGCCTATAGCTCGATGATTGATTAACTCCCATGGCCTTCGATTCCCAACATGTCTTGACCTCCCTGTGGTGTATTGATTTGTGAAGAATGTGGTTGTTTTTCCCTTTCGTCCCTAGCTCATCAGTCCTCGCCTAAGTAGTCGGCCAGGAGCCTAATCTACGGTCGTCGCTTCGGTGTTAATATACCTATGGATCTCAATGCCCTACTTTTATGTGTGTGGATGATGAGCGAAGGACATTCCTGTCAGCCATCTACCTTTTTTATTGTCCTTGGCTGATTGTTTGACTTGCGCCATCCAGTAAAGACCCATGTGTATGGATTATCTTGCGTCCTTGTGGGTTTTTGTCTGCGCCTTGACTGATAGAATCCCTGCGATCATTTCAATGACTTTTCCCATTGGATCCTTGCATTTATATTAATGTTGTCTGCATTGTATTGGTATTCTGGCAATGGAAAAACGAATTGATTTCATGTCTGCATTTTTGTATTGGTAACCTGTAGAAATTGCGATGCAAATTAAGTATTTCCTGCGATTCTCCTGATCTAACAATTTACGCCACTGTTAAATACATAATCGCTTCTACTATTATTCTTGCAGAAAATTAAACCATGATCACAACCACAATCACAAAGTGAAATATCAAGAACACATAACACATAAGTTTTACTGGGAAAGCGTAAAGCTAAAAACCCCACTATCATATATTATGTATATCATGAATCATGAAACAATCTCATACAAAACTCTAATCCAAGAGCTCTCAGTACAATATAATCATCTCACACTATCATACACAAATCAACAAATACATGTGCCAATTTCCGTGTCCAGACAGCTTGCCTCCTCTGCACAATCTCTGCAATTTGAATTCTCACAATGATCATTCAATTGCCTAGTTTTCACATGCTTATAAGCATATCCACTGCATGTGTGATCAAATCACAACTAATATCCAAACTGTCCCTTTCACCTGTTATCTCAACTGGGTCTCCACTAGATCTGACATGCATGTAGTTAACCGTGGCGAATCTTCAGTTGCATGTGAGTTCATTGATTAACTGAACTCTCACTAGTGCATGTTTAGTTACAACTAGTACAACTGATCTTAACTCACTTAAATACACTTATAGTTCTGTTACAAATCTAACTCACTCAGTTGTGAATGAAATAATATATTAATATTTATTGTCCAATTTATTTAAGGGAAAAGTAAATTAGACACATGTTTCTTGTTGACTTTTCAACACTCCCTCTCAACAAGAAAGGGATTATCCTGCACCCCAATCCTGTCTCTATGATATTTGAATTTTCTCCTGGTGAGTGCCTTCGTTAGAATGTCTACATCCTGATCTTCCGTAGGAATGTATTGAAGAAACATGATCTTCCGCTGCACACAATCTCTGAGATGATGATACCAGATATCTATATGCTTAGATCTGTCATGAAACACAGGATTAATCGAGAGTTTAATGTAACTCTGATTATCACAATAAATCACTGTCGGATCTAAATGAGAAACAAACAAACCAACCAAGATTTTCCTCATCCAGATAGCTTCACATGTAGCTTGAATCACTACCATG
Source organism: Picea engelmannii (assembly GCA_009831015.1). Classification (NCBI taxonomy): domain Eukaryota; kingdom Viridiplantae; phylum Streptophyta; class Pinopsida; order Pinales; family Pinaceae; genus Picea; species Picea engelmannii. The sequence goes on from ML782502.1 coordinate 203,314, forward strand.
TATTCCGCTTCCGCTGAACTAAGTGCCATGGATCTTTGTTTCTTGCTATACCAAGAAACAACTGTAGATCCGATACTAAAGATCCCCCCTGATGTGCTCTTTCTGTCCGTTGGGCTGCCTGCCCAATCTGCATCTGTGAAGCCATGAAACTTCACCTCATCCGTGTGTCTGTACCATAATCCATACTCAGATGCGCCCTTCAGATATCTCAAGACATGCTTACCCGCCTTCCAAAAGAGTTTGGTAGGCTTAACCATCGCTTGAATTAGCTGGTTAACCACATAGTAAATGTCTGGTCTCGTGTTCACTAAATACATTAGAGAACCCACTAGCCGTCGATAAATAGTAGCATCCACTACTTCTCTAGAAGTAGCATCCTCTTTCCTCCAGTTTCCTGGAAGAGGAGTATCCATGGGTTTGTAGCCCTCCATGTGAAACTTACCCAATATCTCTCTTTCATACTTTCCTTGAGACACAAAAAGTTCACCATCTCGCTGCCATATTTCCAATCCAAGGAAATAATGAAGAAGGCCAAAATCCTTCATCTCGAACTCCTTTGCAAGGTCCTCCTCACATGAGTGTATCAGTTGCTCATCACCAGTAAGTATTAAATCATCAACATAAAGCACAATGATTAAAATCTTACCCTCCACCACAATTTGGTATAGGTTTGCATCTGCTTCACTTTTGGTGAAGCCCAATCCGGTGAAATAGTTGTCTATCCGAATGTACCAAGCACGGGGTGCTTGCTTCAGCCCATATAGTGCTCTCTTGAGTCTACACACATGTGAATCTCTGTCAAAGGTCTCAAAACCTTTTGGTTATTCAATGTACACTTCTTCCTCAATGATCCCATTGAGAAACGCAGTTTTTACATCCATCTGATGAATGCGCCGACCCATTTGCACTGAGAGTGCAAGGATAGCTCTTATGGAAGAGTACCTTGTGACAGGTGCAAAGGTCTCATCATAATCTATCCCCTCGATCTGTGAGAAGCCCCAAGCCACAAACCTGGCCTTGTATTTCTCCACACTCCCATCAATAACTTCCTTTACCTTGTAGATCCATCTCGAACCTACCACTGATTTATCAATCGGTCTTGGGACAATTTCCCATACACTGTTTTTGACAATGGAGTCATACTCCTCTACTATAGCATCAACCCAAATGGGGTCTTGCACTGCTTCCTGAAAGGAAGAGGGTTCAGTCACAATACATTTTCTCATGAGAGCCATGTATCCAACAAATTGATCAGGAGACTGTATCTGTCTGCACTTTGAAGTAGGGGCTCCTACATTCTGTGCAACATCTAGTCTCAATCTGTCAGCTTCCGTGGTGTGATTTCTGCCATATCTGATGGATGGCTCTACTTGAGTGGTTTTCTCCACTCCATGAACCTCCTCTTGTGGCTGATCCACATCTTGAGACTCATCTTTGGGAACCAATAGTTCGTCTTCTGCATGCAAGTCTAGCTCCCTCTCAAGCAACAACCGCATGGCTTTCCCCTCATCGAATTTTATATCCCGTCGCATAACAGTCATCTTACTATTCGGAAAATACACACGAAAATTATGGGGTGTTTCTATGTACCCCACAAATATTCCAACTTCAGCAGTCGGTTCCAGCTTCTTCCTGGCATCCTTGGTCACATGCACATAAACAAAAGAGCCAAAATTTTTAAAATGAGAAACATCAGGTTTATTACTAGTAAAAGCTTCTTCAGGTGTACTCATGCCAAGTACTCTATGAGGACAACGGTTCTACACATAAACCACAGTATTGCATGCTTCTACCCACAAATGCATTAGTAGGCCCCGATCATGAAACATCGCTTGTGATGCACCCACGATCGTTCTGTTCTTTCTCTCTACGACCCGATTTTGTTGTGGGTTATGAGGCGCTATGAGTTCTCTTCGAATTCCTTCTCTACTGTAGAAGTCTTTGAATTCGTTAGAGGTGTATTCTCCACCATTATCGCTCCTTAGAGATTTCACTTGCTTCCTCGACTCTTTCTCCACCAATGCTTTAAACTCATAGAACTTTGAGAATGTTTGATCCTTCTTTTGCATGAAGAATATCTAGCATTTACGAGAAAAGTCATCAACAAAAATAACATAATACCTGTGTTTTGTTGTTGAAGCAATCAAGAATGGTCCACACACGTCTGGGTGAATTCTCTCCAAGATCATCGAAGCACAGTTCTCCTTTTCATGAAAGGTGGACTTTACATACTTCCCCAGGGTGCACCCCTTACACTGATCTAATTGAGCAAGTGTTCCCCTTGGAAGTCCAGTAGATATCTGCTGCATGATCTTCAAGGCTCCATGATGGAGATGGCCCAATCTCCTATGGCATAATTCGCCCTCATCCCGACTCACCATTTTTTCTGTCTTGTCTATCATGGCACTGCAGCCATCTACCTCCAGCATGTAGAGATTCTTAACTCGAATCCCTATCTTCTTGACTTGACCCATTGCTTTATGTCATAGGTAGGATTTTCCACTGATAAAAACAACATCATAGCCTCTGTCCTCCAACATTGAGACTGAGACCAAGTTTTTCTTCAGACTTGGAACATGCATAACATTTTTGAATTGAAATGGTTTACCTGACTCCCTCTGAAAGGTAATGGTACCAATACCAGTTGCACTGTATCATCCATCATCGCCCATCTCTATATGCATTCTGAGATATTTCTCCTCCAAGTCAATGAAAGACTCTTTATCTCCCGTCATGTGGAAGGAAGCACCACTATCCAAATACCACACTGATCTCGATGCACTTGAAGATATGCATGCAATCAAAGCAAAGTCAAGCTCAAATTGTGAGACAAGAGCCTCACTAGTTTCATATCCAGCAACCGTCTTCTTCTTCTTCTTCTGTGGAAAGTTAGTAGCGAGATGCCCATGTTCGTGGCAGTGAAAACACTTCACTTTGGACAAATCCAACTTCTTGCCTTTAGACTCAGATTTTGGATGGAATTTCTTCCCTTTCCCTTTCCTTGCCTTGGAAGTCAAAGCAAAATCCTCTTCATCATCACGCTTTGATGAAGATCCATCTCTGGTGTTTTGCCTGAACTCCTCTTGCACTAGATTCGACCATAGTCATTCCCAATCTGACAATTTTCCCTTCCATTGACAGAGTCTTGATAACTGTGCCAACTCTTAGGAAGTCCTAGGAGCACCAAGCTCACCAAATCATCGGCATCAACTATTATTCCCACACTTCCAAGCTCATCCCGACATTGGACAAACTTCATGAGATATTTTGGAATGGTGTCACCCTTTTCCATCTTGATCTTCCTAAGTTTATCTTTGAGTGCCAATTTCCTATGGTCACTACTGTTTTGGAATAGATCTGTCAAAACCTTCCACATTGCATGTGGTGTGGTTTTCCCATGGAGACTTGAGACAATGTGGTCTTGTACTCCCTCCAACAGAATCCTCCTCGCCTTTGCCACTTTCTTTTGCCATGCATCAAGATTTGCAGTATCTGTCGCATCCGGCTTAGGAACATCATTGTCAATGTAACCCTTCAAGCCATTGTCTTCGAGCACTGCTTCCATCTCGTCCTTCCAAGCAATGTAGTTCGAGCTACCCTTGAGTGCATACTCCAACCTCAAGCCATTGAAAGACATCTTCGATCTTGAATCAAGTGTCTCACCAAGAAAATCTTGCAAATTTGAATGTTATCCAACCCAAAACTCAACTCCTGCAATCCCTCTTTCCCTGGGAGGTTCGTACCCCACCTGAGAGTAGCCTGAGGGAAGTTCTCACCCTGCCTGTGTATAGCCTGTGAACTTGCCTGGGAAGTTCGCACCCTGCTAGTGTATTTGCCTATGAACTTTCCTAGGAAGTTCACACTGTACTCCACTGTAGGGTGAGGGGAGTTCACACCTTGCTAGTGTATTTGCTTGCGAACTTGCCAATGAAGTTCGCACCCATCCTTTGTCTAGGGTGCGAGAATTATTGTTCCTTAAAATGATGGTAGTTTCCAGTACTAGGGTATGCACCCTTCTAGAGACGGGACCTGCGAGAATATGATTATGTTCTCACCTCACTTCCATAGCTCCGTGGCTCTGATACCATGCAAAAATTTCGATAAAAATTAAGTATTTCCTGTGATTCTCCTGATCTAACAATTTACGCCACTGTTAAATATATAATCGCTTCTACTATTATTCTTGCAGAAAATTAAACCACAATTACAAAGTGAAATATCAAGAACACATAACACAGAAGTTTTACCGGGAAAGCGTAAAGCTAAAAACCCCACTATCATATATTATGTATATCATGAATCATGAAACAATCTCATACAAAACTCTAATCCAAGAGCTCTCAGTACAA
>ML782502.1:219378-239666 GCA_009831015.1 Picea engelmannii
ATCTTGTACTTGAACATTTAAGTGGGGTAAAAGGAGGTTGCCCCCTCGAAGAGGCTTATTATATGAAATTATCTCTTTTTCAAGGCGTTGAGTACTTTTTCTGAGGTTTTTCTATGCTATATTGATATTTGGTTCTTAACACTCATGGAGCAGTGCACATGGCTCACCCGGGAGTTACGAAGATGAGGGCACACCTTAAACCCTTATTCTTTTGGAAGGGAATGAAGGCATATATAGTCAACTATGTGGCAAGATGTCTAGAATGTCAGCAGGTAAAGGCTTAACATAGACATCCAACAGGATTACTACAGCCACACACTATTCCAGAATCGAAATGGGAGGTTATTTAGATGGATTTTATTGTTGGATTGCCACTGAAGACAAGGAGTCATGACTCGATTTTTGTAGTAGTAGACACTTTGACAAAGAGTGCTCACTTTATTCTTGTGCATATGACTTATCACGCACTTGACATAGCTAGATTTTTCATCTGTGAGATTGTAAGGCTGCATGGTGTGCTAAGAGGATTATATCCGATCGAGGATCGATGTTTACTGGATGATTTTGGACAAGTTTCCAAGAGGCCTTGGGAACCCAACTTAATTTCAGTAATGCGTACCACCTGGATACTGACGGGCTGACTGAACGAATGAACTAGACCTTAGAGGAAATGTTGTGCATGTTCATGATGGACCAACATAAGCGTTGGGAAGAATTCTTGCCACTGGTGGAATTTGCTTATAAAAATAGTTACCAAAGAACCATTAAGATGGCGCCTTTCGAGTTTCTTTATGGGTGACCATGTTGGACGCCTTTGAGTTGGGATCAACTTGAGGATAGGGTCCTGGTGGGACCAAAAGAGATCCAATAAATGGAAGAGAAATTGCAAACAATAAGACAAAGGATTAAAGAAGCGCAGGATCAACAAAAGAGTTATGTCGATGCACATCGTGTCGATCGTAGTTACAATGTTGACGATCGAGCCTTCTAGCGGGAAAAACCGCATAAGAGTTCGATCCAGTTTGGAAAGGGGGATAAAATATCTCCTAGGTCCGTGGGACCTTTCGAGATTGTGGAGAGAAAGGGGCCTGTGGCCTATCGACTAGCCTTGCCTGATTCTTTGAAGCGTATGTACGATGTTTTTCACGTATCATTTTTGAGACATTATTATTTGTGATCCTAGACATGTTGACTTAAGCACCTTGTGGGTGTCGAATAAGGGTGCCCTCATGGATGAGCCAATCCACATCATGTATCATCGCGTTCGATAGCTACGACGTCGAAAAATAGATCAGGTCAAGGTCCAGTGGGACAAGTATAGTCTGCACTCGATGACCTGGGAGGACGCATATGATATGCGCCAACAATTTCCATTTTTGTTTGATATATAGACTTATGATACTGTGATACACATTATTTCGGGACGAAGTTTAGACTAAGAGGGGGTGTATGTAACATCCCTCTCTTGCGCACTGAGAGAACTTATTCTTTGAGGACACTTGATCGCAAGTGATCCGGATTAATATACTTTTGGGTATTTGATTTATGATTTTGAGGCATTATAAATTGATTACATGTTATTTGGCTGCATTGACATAGACAGGTGCTATTGACTCGATTTTACTGAGTGTGTAGGATTTTGGACCTCGAGGATACAGAGGCATCGATGGAACCCCTTGGACTCCAGATCAAGTCGGGGACTGAACTAATGGGGTTTGATTGTTTTATATGTGATATTAGTGCATCTGATTAAATGATATGATTATGGATATATTGTTGACATGATTTGTTGATGATGCAGGATGACAATAGCTTGCCGACCAGACTCACATGTAGAGTAGAGGGGTCATGCATGACTATCAGAGATGTTGAGGGAGAGGTGTGGACAAAAACCCTACCACAGTCTACTAGCACTCCCGCCGTGGCTCGAACTGTAGGTTAATGTTTACCTAGTTCGAGAGGACCCATGATGCAATGAGGGCAGACTGTGAAAGTTTCTCACAATGATTCTAAGGGGCATGCAATAAGGCAGGGGCCTTATTCCTTAGAGGCCCTTAGTCTCCCACAATATCACCTGGCGGAGTATTGATTCCAAGGGTTTTTGATGTCTACCAAGTTAGTCAAGAGGCGAGTGGCACCCTTGGAGAACGTGGTGCATCCTAAAGGGAACGTTGCACAAGAAAAATGGAAAGAGGTGAGTGGAACCCTTGGAGCACGTAGTGCGTCCTGAAGGGAACGTCGCGCAAGGGAAACAGATGAGGCGAGTGGCACCCTTGGAGCACCTAGTGCGTCCTGAAGGGCACGTCGCATTGTTAATGATAAATGAATGAACCTAGATGTCCTTAGGATGAATAACGTTATACGAAATTTTTAAAACAATTTCCCTAATAAAATGTCCCCCAACACGAAAATTAAAGTCTAGGTCTAAATTATACCGGTGGAAGAATTTTTCTATCCTTTTAAATATATATATATATATATAATAAAAAATAAAATAAATAATGATGATAATCTTCACTAATCTTGTAACAAGAAGGGAGTAAGCAATTTAATTGATTCAAAAAAATCTGTTGGGATAAAAATTAAAAAAGGGGGAATTAATTGTTTTATTATATTATGATAATTTAAAATTTATTAATTAAAAAGGGAAAAGGAAAAAAGTCAATTTCTACACCTGCCAAATTGAGTTCTAAATGAAAAGGGGAAAGAGGGAAATCTAAAATAATTAGGAAACTAGGAAAGAGGGAAACATAAAAAGAAAAGGGAAACACAAGGGAAAAAGCAAAAAGTCAAACTTAGTAAGGTATTTATCATTTAAGAACTTTCTAATTTAAAATGAGCTAGCAAATTAATAATGGGGAAAGTCATTAAAACCTGTAAGGGAATTTGGGGACACCTAAGAGTGATTCTAGGAGTGACTCTAGGTGGGTGAGGGAAATAAGGGTAATTGATTAATTAACGAAATTAGTTTTTGGAGGAATGAAGCGGATGTGTGACACATGTACGGGGATAAATTTTTATGAATTAATTTATTAAACATTAAATAAAATGGGATTTGGGAAAGTAAGGGACTTCAAAACTCTATATAATGGAGGGAGGAAATTGATGAGGGATGTCTTTGGTTTGCGTAACGTTACGCTACAGAAATATCTACTTGAATGACTTAGCTTGTGGGAGTTGGGATACCTAGCTCGGTGAGGAGTGGTAGCTCTACCTTGCGAGGTGAGCTAGGCGCTAGTTGAATCTCTGGATAGTGTGCATGTCCCCTTTGCGTCTCGGGGGGATAAGGGGGAAGAAGCGTACCCCTAGTGTTGGCTGGGAGGTACTAGTGAAGTCTCATCGATTGAAAAGCGTGAGTTGAACGAAGAGCGTGGGACATCAACTTAGAGCGGGCGATCAGGAAATGGTACACTTTCTTTATTTTTGCATGATAGATTGTAGTAGGATTTATGCTTTGGATCTGCATGTTTAATTGGGAAAGTAATTTGATTGTCTTAGCATTCTAGTTGATGAATAAATTTTTTTCCATAGCCTATAGCTCGATGATTGATTGACTCCCATGGCCATCGATTCCCGACATGTCTTGACCACCCCGTGGTGTGTTGATTTGTGAAGATTGTGGTTGTTTTTACCTTTCGTCCCTAGCTCATCAGTCCTCGCCTAAGAAGTCGGCCAGGAGCCTGATCTACGGTCGTCGCTTTAGTGTTAATAGACCTATGGATCTCAATGCCCTGCTTTTCTGTGCGTGGATGATGAGCGAAGGATGTTCCTGTCAGCTGTCTACCTTTGTTATTGTCCTTGGCTGATTGTTTGACTTGCGCCATCTAGCAAAGACCTATGCGTATGGATTATCTTGCATCCTTGTGGGTTTTTCTCTGCGCCTTGACTGATAGAATCCCTGTGATCATTTCAATGACTTTTCCCATTGGATCCTTTCGTTTCTCTTACTGTTGTCTGTGTTGTATTAGTATTCTGGAAATGGAAGAACGAATTGATTTCATGTCTGCATTTTTGTATTGGTAACCTGGAATGGAAAAATGTTTTTATTTGTTATTCCTGTCTGCATTTTTATATTTGGTATTCTGGCAATGGAAAAATGAATTGATTTCATGTCTGCATTTTTGTATTGGTATCCTGGAAAGGAAAAACTCTTTTATTTGTTATTCATGTCTGTGTGGTACACTTGATTGACAACCTTTTTGACTGAGACTTCCCTTGAACGATAGCTAACAATTTTACATTCACTGGATGTATTCACAATTTATATTGAACAATTTTTTTATTTATTTACAGTTAAAGATGGGTCAACGAATTCTGGTGATAATTGCTCACGATTGTTTTACTTACCCAGATATTTCCATAATCCTTAGACTGTGCTTTTGCTGTGTGAAAGATGGTTTTCTATAGTGTATTGGTGGTGGTTAATAGCGACAAGTTCCCCTTTGATGTTCAACAAAATTTTTAGTTATCATGCTGATTTGACAGTGAAATCGTGCCTTGGATGGCAACGATTTTCCTCACTGAATGTTAGTGATCTCATTGTCGATTGACAGTGAAATCATGCCTTGGATGGCAATGATTTTCCTCACTGAATGTTGGTGATCGCATTGCCGATTGATAGTGAAATCGTGCCTTGGATGGAAACGATTTTCCTCACTGAATGCTCATGATTTCATTGCCGAATTGATAGTGAATTCATGCCTTGGATGCCAACGAATTTTCCTCATTAAATGATGGAGTTTATATAAATTTATTGATAGCGAATCCGTGCCTTGAATGGCAACAGATTTCATCTTGTTGCCTGTGTTTTTATACCTTCTTTGAATGTGTTTTTTTTTTCTTACCGTAACTATCAGAAATGTTTGCTACATTGACTAACTGTTTCCCCTGTGAACCACTGCATTTTACCCCTGTGTCTGCGATTTTAATTTACCTATGGATCGAATTTATACCTACCGGCCTTGGGTTTAAGTTTGTTTTTCCCGTATTGGTACACCAACTTTAATAATTATTGGATTATATTACCTCAACGATTGAGAATTGGTATGGCTGTAATTGTGCAATTGCATTGGATAGATAATTTATTTCATGAGCAGCTAAGTTATTTGTATGCATTAGAACAGTCAGTGTTGCTATTTATATTTGAGATAGCTTCAGTTTATCATGGAGTAATAGACGTGCTCGGCATTGAATTAATACACAACTTCTCATGGTTTTTACTAGACAACGTATTTGTACCAATTGAGTAATAGACAACATAATTGTACCAATTGAGTAATATACATGCTTGACAGTTAATTTAATACACAACTTGAGTAATAGACATGCTTGGCATTTGAATTAATACCAATTGCTTCAACGTATTTGTTTCTGGACAACATCCCCCTTTTTTCTTATTTAGAAATGATAATTATTGTTGTAGGGTATCTTGTAACAATGGCATCAAGTGCATTGTGTGGCTTCGAATGACATCTAATCATGATCAAGCATTTGGCATTTAAATCTCATTAAATGTATGCGGAAATTAAACCTAGTTAGATGAATATGGCATTAATCTCATTAAATACTTACGACAGTAAATCTCATTGATTTTGTATGACATTAATTTCTCATTGAATGTATAGTGACCTTTTGTGTAATGTGTAGCTTGATTTTTAGGGATTTTATAGGTTGTAATGAATAGCTTGGTTGTATGTAATGTTTATCTTGTTTTAAGTAGCACTTAAAAATAGCATTAACTCTCATTGAATAACATCGAGGTGACATTTATTCATAAATAACAAGATAGCATAACAATTCCTCGAATTTCGTCATTTGGATTTTATTTTGACCTTAGTAGCTTGGAACAACTCAACCTTCTCATGTAGACTACCGGCTTACCAGTTATTGTATAGGTGGTTGACGAAGTCATGTTTTTCCTTATGTCTTCCCTCGGTGTCCTCCTCTGGCATCTCGTCAACCTATTGTTAGGGTATGGGCGTGGTTTCTTATCGGTATCTGACTCCTAGCGCATCAGATTCTCTAGAGTCCTTGGTCCAGATAGGATGTGTGGTACCAAGGTTATTAATGCGCCTATCACCTGGGGACGACATGATTCCTAATGTAGGCATTATGGCATGCCCTATTGGATAGCGGAAATCGAGAACTTGGCTGGATTCGATGCATTCAGTGTGAGTGTTGTTGAGCATTGTAAGTTTCTTTAGGCGCATGGGTGGAATGCCTTCATGCGTTTGGTTCGCACGCCTTGAGGTTCTAGTCTTGGTACGTCAAGGCCATGGTGTCGGGATGGAGATGGTGTCTCTTAGCTTGTAGGCGAGGTCATGTTTGTGTCGGGAGGGTAGTCTTTTTCTCCTTGTTGTTCTTCGCACGTTTTACCCAGTTGCACTAGAGCCAATGTGTGGAGTCATCATTGCCTGTTGCTTGGACTGTGTGCTTGCGTTTGTCATTAGTTGTGTGGTTAAATGTTGTTGTCATCTCCTCTTTCCTTTCACATAAAAAAAAAAATTGTACTTATGTTTCTCTTGAGTCGTGACCGAGGGGACGTTACAAATTACTATCTTAAAAATTCATTAAAGGAGTTAAGGGATGACCAATCTTATGTTTAACAATCAAAAGATATTCAGATGATAAATTACATCAACAAGTATAGAAACAAAAAGGAATTATGTAATCTATCCCCGCCCCTGATCCGGTGTGCAGAAAAATCTGAAATTCGTTCCAGACCTCAATTTGGACCTCCATCCAGACCTTAATTCGGCCCTCAATCCGAAACTTAATCCTGTCCTGGATATAACACTAATTTCTAATAATTTAAATTAATTTCAAGTGCAATAGAAACGTTTTTTATTAATTGTATAGCTTTGGAGGAAGGGACAATAATTTGATGCAGGGTCTGTCAAGAAGTGGTAGCAACAGGTAAGAGGTGAGTGAACAGGTTTATGCCAAGCCAATCAAATAATTACAAAACTCACCCTTCTTGGTGTTAATTCTACGAATGTTACCACTTTTTTAAAATGTGGAAAATCAATACAAAAAAATTAACTGGGATGGGAAAACCAGATACAAACAGATTAAATAAAACTGTTTTTTTCGAGAGAGATGTTTCCATACATAACTTAATCGGACCCCTGATCTAATCCTAAATTTATGAAAAAATCGAATTTAAGATTTGAAGGCAACAAATCGATTTCGGAGTGGTTGATCCTTAAGGAAAGGAAAGTAAATAAATACAGAAGCACTCATGAAGGTCAAGTTATTTGTTGTAGCCCCAAATTCGTTCCATGAATTCTAATACTTAACAATTAAAATTCAAAAAAATAAAAATAAACCAAACAATAAACACTCAATTAAATTATGGGATTGTTTTCTAAAAGACAACAAATGAAATCCACAACTACAGAGTTGCAATATTGAAAACAATAACTAAAGAACAGATTCAAAATCTTCTATAGGTTGGACAATAAACAAAGGTTTTCAAAAATAGAAGTCGCAATCTGATAATGACAGAGATTCAAGGCACACAAAGAAAATTGTTCAAGGTGTCCACTGACTAACAGGAAAATTTAGGATTAAATCAAGGAGACTAACCCACAAATTTTATGTATCAAAATGATTTTAAAGGTTCTGTTAGTACTAGGAGTCACCTTCAGATTGCATGGAAGGAAAGCCCGGTACCCATCAAGTTGTAAGTGAATGTAAGGTTGTTTAAAGGGTCAAATGGAAAAGGACTCAAGTGATAATGTTCTAACTCAGATAACATGCCTAGCATGAACCAACAATTAAGGTCTTGGCTAAATTCAATCAGTAGTTTGGGAGTAAGTATGAGTAGAAGGAAGACTTGAATGAGAGAAGTGTAGGGGTTGTTGTAAACATCAGGTCCACAAAAGCCTAAGGAGGAAAGTTTCTTAACACAAGATCTTCTTGAAATGAGAAACAAAGGAAGATAAATAAACATCATGATAACATAATGATTAAACATCCATCATAACATCACCACAATATTTAATGTGAATCATTCAAAGCATGAACATTTAGCAACATAAGCAAATAGACTAAAAGAGAAGTTGATTTCTATTAGTAAAAAAGTCTTAAGTCCAGTACATCACTAGATCACAATTACTTCATCAAAATATTACAGTATAAGGTAGCCTTGCTCAACCATCCGAACCTACTAAAGCAAATGATCTATCTATTTATAACAAAAGGGAGGAAACAACTGGCCCCCCTCCCTTGAAAAACTCTAAACATGTATTTGATCTAACAACTTATCTAACCACATATGCTATAAAACAGGAAAATGTTGGTGACTAATCCAACTGAAATAGAGGCTTCAGTCACTTCAAACTCCAAATCACCAACCTTAGTTTTCTTGCCATCAAACTGTAGTGAAAATTGTCTTTCTAGCTCTGGATGGCCTCTCTGCATGTTCTGACAGAAAGAGAGGCACCCTACTCTTTGAAAGGACTCTCTCGCTATGGGTTCTGTATCAAAAAGATGCATGTCCACTGGTTCTATTATGACCACCTTGCCACCTTTGTGTATCTTCCTCGATTAAGGAGTCTCCATGGCTCAAAATGAGGGATTTTAAGAATCTTAAGGAATGGTAATAATCAGGAAGGATTTGAATCGGGCTTCAGATATAAGGTTGGCCCTTTTGGACAGACTGATGCTAGTAGGTCAAGCTCGATTTTAGGAGTTAAAACCTTAGGCTTGTATAGGTATTCTAGAGTGTAAACAGTTAGGAGGTAGTCCGAATTTGTCCCTTTGCAATTAAGTGAAAATCCCAAACCCTGAGGTGAGAGGAAGCAAGGAAAACATAGATTTTCTGAGCATCTCCTCTGGGTAGTGAAACACATACATAGAGGATAGGCTATTTACAGGCTTGCGACTTCAATGGTTAAAGAAAACAACAGTGATCAGACCATAGATACAGGCAAAGAAATTTACAGCTCCGAAGAGGAGAAAAACAAGGTTACCATGCAAATATGGATCCCTTACTACTGTGCAAGCTTAGCAAAATGAAAACCTGAGCACATATTTCCTGTGAAAATTAATACGCAGAGGAGGTAACATGGGATACTTGTGCAGTAGACACCTGTTGAGATATTCAACACAATCTTAGGATGAACTTTGAGAAAACCTCGGCCCTGGAATCTTTCTCAACATAGGATTTGGTTGACATGCAGTCACCTGATCAAAACTTAAGAATTTGCGCAGCGCAACACTGTTGAGGTTTTCAAAATTAGAAACCGTTACCAAGGCTCATAAATGCAATATATTTGAAGGCGTCTATAACCGACTTATTGCATTGAAAACAATGGACATGACATCAGTCATGGAAATCATGGCTTGAGGTGGAAGTGTGATGAATGTGATAGGCGCTACAAAATTTACTGATGAGTAGGCAGCGCATCCACTACAAAACATGATTAGATAGGAAAGAGAGGACGTTGAGGTATGCCTATGAGGTCATGAGTGAGGAAGAAGGTGTGTCACATCAGTTTAGTAATGGGAGGGATCAACCTAGGGACAAGTGATGAAGGGGACCCAAATAAAACATGAGATAGAAATGGTTCAAGGATCAAAAATTGATTTAAGGATGAAATTAGAGCTAAGACTCAAAATATTTAATCATCCAAGGGGTCCTACCAATCATAAATTTTAAAGGGATGAGACCTTAAAAGAAAATATAAAATCTAAGGTTTGAAAAATATTGAAACAAACTAAAAGACCCAAGACAATTTAGTGTGATAACATTGTCTCCACAGGGGATGACATGCCCCCTGCGGGCTGCCAAGAATGACTAGATACAGTGCCATATCCTAGGGCTATGGGGTGAGTTATTGAAACAAAAATAAAGAGAGAATGATATTTACAATGACATGAAGATCCACTCAAGGCTTAAGCAAAGTACTTTTTCAGGAAATGCCCATTGAGAGGGCCACCAAAAACCTCTTCATTCTCCATATTTCGCAACTTGAAAGTGTTATTAGAGAATATCTCAGAGATTTTGAAGGACCGATCCATAAAGTTTCGAATTTATCGTGCTTTACTTTATCTTGCTTCGGTGCATCCCACTTGAGCATGAGATTGCCCAATTGAAAGTCCTCTTTGTTCACCGTTTTGTCAAAAGCTCGTTTTCTCTTCAGTTGATGGTCAACTGCTTTGTCTACAATATGCTTCCAGGTCTAATGCACTTCAACTAGATGTTGAATCCTTCTGATCATATGATCAGGTTCCCCTTGATAATCTTGGAATAATTTTGCCACAAGTAAGGAAAGATGAGAAGGAAAAACTACCTCAACTCCATACACCAACTGAAAAGGGGAAAGTCCCAAGGACCTTTTCACTGTCACTCTGTCAGCCCATAGAGAAAATTTGAGTTTCGAATCCCATGTCTTTTTGTTATCCTTTAACATATTTTTAATGATATTTATAATGATTTTGTTCGAGGATTCTGAAAGCCTGTTTCCCTGCAGATAGTAAGGGGTGGAATGAATCAAAGTGATCCCAAACTATTCACGTAACTGAATTAATGGTTCATCCTTGAATGATGTAGCATTATCAATGATGATTCTATCAGGACACCCAAACCTTGCTATGATGTCTTCCAGGAAACCAATGATCAATTTATGTGAAGCATTCCTTATGGGAATAGCTTCAATCCATTTAGTAAATTAATCTGTAGCAGTCAAGATCCATCTATGTTGACCACTGGAAGCGGGATGGATTTCCATGATAAAATCCATGCCCCACTGTTGGAAGGGTCCTGAGGCTGCCACATGCTTTAATGGAAAAGACTTAAGTTGTTTCTTCCCAGAGAACTTCTGACACTTAGCACAGGCTTTGATCTTAGAACAAACATCAGTAAACAAACTGGGCTAGAGGTACCCAGCCTTGAGGATCTTGTATGTTGTGGTTCTCCAATAATGATGTCCCCCACATAAACTATCATGAAAATCAGACATAATCTTTTGGGCTTATTGGGGATATAGTCATCTCAAAAGAACTCCTAATGGATCCTTCCAATACAAAATTTGATCAATAAGGCAGTACTTTATTGATTTGAGCTTTAAGGCCCTCACCTTGTTCCTCTCCATACCACTTGGGGGATGCAAATTTTGCAGAAAAAATATAATGTCCTTGTACCAGCTGCAATTTTCCAATGTAGAAATGACTTGAGGACCTTTATCATTCATCTTGTTGGAGCCGCCCTTGTTTTTTTTTAGCCTGCCACAATTTTCATTTTGATGCTTGAAATCTAAAGATGGTTTTCTTTTTTCCTCTGAGATATCGAGACCTCTGAAACTTTGTCACACAAGCAGCGATGATTATTCTACTCTCGAAACAAGTCCTACCTTTTGTAAAAATGTTTCCTCTTTTTGTTCTACTTTGGGATCTCGCGGGTCAGATACTATAACTCATGTAATTCACACGTCCCGAGTCATGAAACAATGAAGTCGTTTTAAATTTTTACTCAAGACAGTAACAAGGGTAAAGTTTTCCTTAACTCATGATTAGACGTCGTCGGGGTTTCGCGCCTCAGCATTCGCCAAACCAAAAACTTTATTGTCATAGCCCCGATAGCCGAGAATGCGAGGTCCTTATTTGAGTAACTCATGTCAGGGGTTAAAGGCAAAAGCTAACCGTGGTAAAAAAATTCTCTCGGCGTTTCACCACTTGGCGTTATATTTTTTAAAAGTTACACCGTCTAAACCCCGATTCATGAAATCACGATATGGTTATAATGTGATTAATTAATCATTTAATCCAAGATTATATTCCATTTAATTAAGTCATGTTATCACGATCTCGCGGTTTCACAGCTCGGCATGGAAAACTCCAAGAAACTCGTCTTCAAAGCTCCGAGTCATGATATGGTGAATATAATAATTATAAATTAATCAAGCCCCAAATCACGATTACCTTTAATTAACCAAAATCGATCTTCGCAGTCTCGGGTGTTAGAGACTCAAAATGTTAAAGTAAAATCCCCGATATAACGAGTACCGAAATTTTGTTAACAATGGTAAAACCGGATTTATTAAGAGAAATCAAAGAGTGTCCCGCGCCTTGATGTCTACACGATTTATGAGGTAGATTTTTCCTCCATGCGCCAACTGAGATTTTAAAACCGCCAAAATTTATGACATTAATGAGGAAATAGGGTAAATCCATCTATAAGATCGGATTTTTGTGACATAATTTATTTCCAAATATGATTTGACAGACTTGTTCTGAAAGGTACCGAGTTTTTTGAGTATATGTAAGAGTTGTGTTTCATTATAAAAAATGTTTTTTCATAGCACGCAGAGCTCATCACTTCTGAGTAAACTGACTTATGTATGTATACGCAGTTCTATCGCAGAAGAGATAAAACACAAGCTTCATCCATGGCTCCGCAGAAAGCAGCAAAGGAGAATGTTGAGGTTTCAGGACAAGGCTCATACAATGTCTCCGATACTTCGTCCCGAAGTATCAACTCGGTCCCTAACTGGTCATATGTTTCAGATATTCTGTAATCAGAATTGGTGGATTATTCTGACGAGTCTGACGACAATGAAAGAGATGATATAACCACCAAGTACAAAATAGTCATTCAATCCATAATGCACAGAGTAGCAGCCAGGCCACAGTTACTTCCATATTATGACATGGTCCGATGGGCATTGGATCATGTGGACATACCGACCAGGACTATCATGAACGAGCAGAGAGTCACCATCGGGACTTTCAGGCCAGAGCATTTGCAAACCATGTATAAGCTACCCACGATGTCCGACCACACATATGGAGCTGAGTTCTTGGAAGAATTCAAGGAGAAGGAATGCGTCTAGTATGATAAAAACATGTCCAGTTTGATAAAGGATTGGGTTTCAAACACCGCGAAGTTCAAAGCTGATACCCATGACATTTATTCAATCGCTTCGTTAGAACCGTAGTATAAATATGTGGCCATGATGACATGCCGGTTATATGGGAAGGAGGACACATCACATTTTTTCCTTGCGTAGGTGCCTCTAATGTTTCGGATCGCAGAGGGTTGTTCCTTTAATTGGGAAAATATGCTTTCAGAGAGCTTGACCAATCGGGCCATAGAGTATCGGGAGCAGAAGGAGAATGGGAAGGCGTCATCATTCTTCATGTCCACGTACATTATGGACGCAATTTGTTCTATGACACCATTTCCATTGATGAGTTGGAGTTGGAATCCGAACGAAGACGAACCCATACATGTATATCATGCAAAATTATGGGAAAAAAAAGCAGAAAATTTTGCGTACGAAATTTTTAACTGGGTGATGGTGCCCCTGCATGTCGCCATTTTTGGCCACTCGCCACCCCGGATCTCGGATAGCATATTAACAAATCTGCATCGCAGACTGGTATGTAGAAGCTGAATTTTCCTACCTCAGAGTTTTCGGGGCTTCTGTTCCCCCACATGCACTGCCATTGTTCATTCCCGACAAGCTGGCTTGTCGCAAGGTTGCTTGACAAACGGTAATTGGCGGTGTAAGAAAAGAACTTAAAGGGTACTCGAAGAAGGTATGGTCGTCGTTTCCTATTCGCTTGAATTCTTATTCTTTATTAGATTTCGAGCTTGCCAAAGTCGAGGCCACAACCCTGGAAAACCTAAATTTGGTCTCCATCGAATACAAGAAGCACGATCCGCAGAGGGTCGTGAGAAACCATTTGGAAAATTGCGGGCTCAAGAGATTTGAGGATGAAAATTCACCCTCGGATGACATTTTCCAAGGAGCAAGGTCCTACGAGGAGATTCTAGCCAAGATACAATCCTTAGCACCCGAGGAAAGAGCCGATGTTCTGAAGTTCCAGGAACATCGACGTAGCTGTCTCCCCACAGTGTTGTGAGGTGAGGGTACAGGTACTTCAGAGACAAAATAGAAGGACGCCGAAGGCTCTAAGGATGCGACTCCCGACCAAGGAAAACATTAGGACGAGGGGGAACAAACGAAGAGTCCGGAAGCGGAGAAAAAGACTCCAAACCCACCGAAGAAGCAGAATCCAGAAGCATAAATAAAGACTCCCGACCCGCCAAAGAAACATAGTCTGGTTGCTACTCCGGGAAAATCTGTGAAGCAAATCGGGGAACCCATCACATCAGTCACCCCCTTGCAGTTGACGCAGGGAAATATCGATGCGGGATGGATATTCAATGAATAATTGAGGCCCATAAGAGTAGAAGAACTCCCCCCGAATGAGTTTTTCTTCGATAAAAAGAGAAAGGCGGTAGTGAAAAGGGAATTCTATCAAGAAGGAGAGTCGACTGCCAAGAAATATAAAGTCATAAATGATGGAAAAGACAAGAAAAATGAGCAATTCACCACTAAGATAGCAAGGACACTAGGAGCATATGCCTCGACGAATCAATTTTCAGTCGGGCTCGTAAAAAACCAACTTAAAAGAAAGAATCGCCTCATTAGGACCCTTGAAGCCAGATTGGCCACAACAACAGAAACTGCTAAATACCAGGTGAGCGTGGGAATAGAGCAGGATAGATTGGCCGATAAGAACAAGATAGAGATGCTCAAAACTAAGCTCGAGCAAGCACAGCTGGTGGTCCGGGAAGGCTGGATGCAAGCGAGCCAGCAGAGGGATTTGATCGAACAACTGCAGGCTAGGGTGGAGATCGTCGAGAACAAAATGATAGACATCGGGATGTTCAAATCCTAGGCGATCGAGATTCAGAGCAAAGTCTTTGCGGCGCAGTGAAAGTTGCTCGCCAAGGTAGAAGCAATCAGGGACAACTGTCTGTTGGTAAATCAGGTTTCTGAGAACCTATCTACCAGAGAAAGGGATGACAGAGCGGCTTGGGTCGCCTTCCAGGAGGCTATGATAGCCACAAACAACAGGGTTTTGGCAGGTACTCCCAGGTTCACCATTCCAGAGAAAACCAGAGGAAACATTATGTTAAAGGAATGGGAGCATAACATCGCCGAAGGTAAGCAACAAGCCAAGAAGATAACCGATTCCTTAGAGGAGGCCTTTAATTCCATAGACGACAATCTGCTGGGTATTAATAGCGGAGGTAGTGCCGAGACGTTGATGCAAATGAATGTGGAAAGGATCTTGCTTGATCTGAAGGAAAAGGAAGAAAGAGATTCATTTGATATTTCTCAGATGACTACGGTGGACATAGTCCAAGTAGATAAATGCACGATTAAACCCAACACGCAATTATGTGCCATCAACATTATAGATGGATATATGGAAGACATGCTGCAACAATTAGCCCGAGAATGCTACTTCTTTGAAGCCAGTTGTCAAGCAGAACCGTCGCGGCTAATATCTCAACAGGTTGAAAGGTGTGTCACCTATACAGAGCTCGCGCGAGGACAAACGCCCAGCACCAAGTGAAGACAGAGAAGAGGAAATGGAGCGATTGCTCTCCTCCCTGTCATAACCGAAATTTTTTGACGTTTGAGATTCTATCTTACTTGTAAAATTGTATAAGTATACCACAGAAAGAAATAAATAGGGTTGGACCTTTTTGTGTCGTTTTTAATAGAGTTTTTTACATTTGAGAGTTAATACAAGCAGATCTGAAGATTCTCAATTCCGTCATGACTGTGTTACAAGTTTGCTTCCTTGTATCTCATATTTCATTTCATTTCATATTCTTAATTGATGTGCTGCGTTATACTTTAGCACGACCACTACTACAACGAATGAATTTTTGTTTTCTGTAATTGTTTACTGTTTTTCCTCTGTACCAACTATCAGCAGGTGTAAGACCAGTTTGCATTTTCAGAATTCTACATATATTCTCTGTTACATTGGTTATTTCCTTATATTTTCCTCTCCTGTTTATTCGTGAGATTCTTCCCTGGTAGGAGCCTTACACTATAGACAACTATATGTTTTTCTCCCACCTCACACCTTTTATTAAAATATAATATAGTTACGGGAAAGAGCCTTTGATTTGCATCCCTATTTTATTCCTAAAACTGTAAATTCTCTTTTATACGACCAAATTGAGACAACACCAAATCTCACTCTAAAGTTTCTCCCACTTTACTGTTCCTCCATGACTGTCCCTGTACCAACACAACCTAATATCGAACCCAGACTCTCAGACCAAACACACATTTCTTTCAACCTTTTTGACACAATTCTTAAAACTGCTACTAACCGGGTCGAACTTGAACATTCATGGGCAACCATTGAACAAGATATAACTATCCAGGAACAGTTGGAAGCTAGACAACGTCAACGTAGAAATCTTCCCTAGTTTCCTTTGCTGAAAGTTGACGTTTCTCTCTTCTCCATATTTTACCCACTTTCAGATGCCTTGACACTGTACTTCTAAGCCTTAAGTACAGACTCAGGAACAACATCTTTCTGGTGCCGTTGTCGAGGAACGAAGTTACAAAATCTTTTTCCCTGGGAAAACGACATTTTTTTTTCATTGAAAGTGTTACCCTTTGATAGTGAACAAAGAGTACACACCTTTTTAAGGCTTCCTAATATTTCACTTGGCAACTCCACAAATAATAAACTGGCATCCGGTAGAAGGAATAACAGACAAAACCCGGATGGTAAGCAGATTATGCCCGTTACCGATCCCGAAAAGATTCTAAAAGCGAGAGGCTCTTTCAAGCCAACCGCTGCAGTTTACAAACTTAAAACCCCACCACTAAAGACTAAAATTTCATCCGAGCCCTCAACTTCACTCAGTCCTCTCTTTGATACTAAAGTTTCAATGCCCATCTTCTCCAAAATTAGGATTGAGATTTGTCCGACAATCCCTTTAGCACACAAGGGAAAGGGCCCTCTTGAAAGTTTGTCGGCAGTTGATATACCAACTTTCCTTTAGTTAAATTTCCCGACTTCACCAAATTCTGAAGAGTGTGTTACACACTCAGTTTCCACACCCGTCGAATCTCTTGATTTCATCTCTTGCAAGTCCGAGGAACCGAGTCCTCGCGTTCCTTATCTTTCCTCATCGGATTTCCCTCTTCATGAAGAAAACAAAGAGTCACTTTTAATTTTCCAAAACCCTCTTTATAATTTTCCACAAACAATGATGGCAGTCGCCGGAGGAGGAGGTGGAGGTTTTGTAGGAGGAGGTGGAGGGTTTATCAAAGGAGGAGGGGGGGGAGCTCCTCAAGGAGGAGCTAGAGGCCAAGGGCATGCCCCCCCTCCCAGAGTTTTTGTGAAGGTCGCAGCCAGATATGCTCCGTTAGTATTGCCCGTCCCTCTACATGACCTTCCCGAAAATTACATACAAAATCTACCAAAATTCACCGGGGAAGGGAATCTAACCGCGACAGAACATATTAATTTCTTTGATCAATTACATTCTAGGTATCGAGCATGAGGACGTATATTCGAGACTCCTTGTCCAAACCTTTGAAGGTCAGGTCCGAACTTGGTTTCAGATCCTACCCGCAGCTTCTATTTTGTCTTATGATGCTTTGGAAGATGCTTTCCTCAGACAATGGGGCGAGAGAAAAGACCATCTCTATTATTTAACCGAATTTGGGTCTTTGAGGAAAAAGAACTCAAAAACAGTCATGGAGTTTATTCAGAGATTCAACAAACTGTACAATAAAATCCCAGCCGAGGTTAAACCGTCCCAACCCGTGGCCAAAGTGACTTTCGTCGGAGCTTTCGAGCTGGATTTTGAACTCCTTTTGCGAGAAAGAAGGGGAGCCACCCTAAACCGAATGCAGGACGATGCAATATAAATAGAGTCTAATATGATGTCTTTGGGTAAACTTAAATCTAAATTAGAAACTGGAAACCAAGAGACCAAACGCTTTAGAGAACAAGCGGTTCCTTCAGGGTCAAATAGATCCACAGATGATAGGGTGGATGATATGGCCAGAGTGATTAAAGAATTGTCAAATAGAATATCCAGAATGGAGCTTGAACATGACAAAGCTGACTCTTACCCCAAAAAGGATTTCAATAGGAACCCAAACCCCTCGAACCAACAAAGACAAATAAAAAATGAAGATCAAAAAATACAAGCTCCCTTAAAGAATGAAAATTTTATAGGAACAAACGATTTTCAAGACTTCGGAGATTCGGATAATGATGTCACAAACTTCGGTGATGAATGAACTCAACCATATTTGACTCGAGAAGACTATGAAAAATCTCTGAACACACAACAACTTCGAATAAGGGTGAAGAAGGTGATCACACTGATCTCTGTGAATCTCAACCAGAAACTGAGATGATAATGGCTGAGTTTCAACCAAAGTACAACCTAAGATCTAAGAGTAAGACCACCTCAGTTGCTCAACCCAAGAAAATCCTCCAAAGAGGTCAAGCTTATGAACCTCCTTCGGAAGAGATCTTATTACCCAACAACAAAACTAAAGTAGTAAGCACTCAAGAGTCCGAAGTGAAAAAAGTTGAAACTCAAACAAAAGAAACCGAACCAGTAAATAAAGTTACGTCTGCAACTAGGACCATGAGTGATAAAGCGGTCCAGACAAATAAGTCGGAAAGGAAGAATTTGGAAGTCTCAACCAAAGAAGCAGACAAGGTGAGTGGAGCTTTCATTTTTGAAAATGAGATAAATAAAATTAAGATACCAATCCCTTTGGTAGAATTAGCGAAAAACCCCGTTTATCGGAAACAAATTACCAAAGCGATAGGTGTCTCTGAGCTAGAAAGCCAGTCTGATGTTATAAACTTGGAAGACGACAAACCTAGCATCACCTTTGGTCCCCATTTTGAAGGGGCCAAAGACACCATTGCTCCCTTTTATATCACTCTGAATGTGTATGATCAGCTGCTGCATAATTGTATGTTAGACTCCGGAGCTTCCCATAACGTTATGCCTAAGATTATAATGGACAAGTTGGGTCTCGAGATCACAAGACCTTATGGAAATCTATACTCTTTTGACTCGAGAAGGGTTAAGTGTATGGGGATGATAAAAGATTTGGTAGCTACCCTGGCGCAGGTCCCGGTTAAGAGTATCCTGATGGATGTGGTTATCTCAGATATTCCCCCTAAGTATGGCATGTTGTTATCTAGGTCATGGGGAGCCAAGTTGGGGGGTTCTCTTCAATTGGACATGACATTTTCCACAATTTCTGTGTTCGGTGGTCAGTTCACTTGGTTGTACAGAGAAACGAGATTAGCATATACAGTGAGTGACCCTCAAAACCCAAATAATTTCCCTATTTACATCGCAGACCAAGATCTGGGAAATTGCATCTTGTATTTTGATGATGGTTTGGATGGTTGTCCTGAGGAAATCGACATTAAGAGAGAAGAGTCAAGTCACATGACATAGGATCTGTGTAACACCGGAGTCTGGAAAATGTATTTTGACGGTGCTTTATCTTCTGAAGGGGAGGGCGCAAGAGTGCTTTTAGAGGCTCCCGAAGGTAAATTCATTTTTCCTTTCTCCTACAGACTGCAGTGGGACATAGATTACACTAACAACGTATGCGAATATGAAGCATTGATCTTAGGATTAGAGGCTGCCAAAAAGCTCAATATAAGTAACTTGGAGGTATATGGTGATGCAGAGTTAATAGTCAAACAAATAAACTTACAGTACCTAGCCAAGCATCCCAGACTAAGAAAATACCGAAATTGTGCTTGGGATCTCATGGAAAACTTTTTCTCATCCGTAAATGTCCATTTTATCCCTTGCACAGAGAACCTACATGCTAATGCATTGGCAAAGGCAGCTTCAACCTTCTCTCCTCCCACGACTTTCAAATTGAAGTATCACATTGAAATCAGATACAAACCCTCTATACCAGACAATATCTGACACTGGCAGGTCTTTGAAGATGACGAACAAATTAAGAAATTTCTTGCAGTAGTGGGTGAGTTCTCTGAAACTCATCCAGACCAAGAGAATCAAAATGACTTGATGTGGATCATGCAAGAGGGGGAAGATCCTGAAACCTTCCAAGAAAATATTGCGGATCATCGTATGTTGGTCCTGAAAAGCAACCAGATTCTGAAAGGCTTGATTCCTTTAGAAAGACTTTTTGATCAGAACGACGTACCTGTGAAATCCACTTTGCATCCCCAACCAGAAGAAGTGGAAGACTGTGATATAGAAAATGAAAAAGAATCCAGGGTGGTAAAAATATCCAAGTTCCTCCCCCCCGAAGTAAAAGATAAGTACAAAGATCTACTCAGACAGTTGTTACACATTATTTTCGTCATCCCTATGATCGTTAATGATGTAAACCTATCTATTGCCTTTAGAGGGGTCACAGTGGCCTGAATTCCTGAAGAGAGAAGGAAGAAGAACTTTTCCTGAGAAAAGAAGTTGCATTTTC
>ML782502.1:239766-258546 GCA_009831015.1 Picea engelmannii
CTTTCACTTTGGTTGGTTTGTGTTGTTTTGATCTTGACCGCACAAGAGCGCCGGAGCGAAGCAAGGTACAACAGAGTCCAAGGAAGCAATTACAAGGTACATATCTTCTTCTCACTTCCAATTTAATTCAATAGTTAGATCTAGGGAAAGCGGTATATTCTGTCACAGTTTGTTCCAGATCCAGGTGGATCTGGGGAGATCGGTTTGTGTCCGCACTTACGGATTTATCCATAAACAACAGTACAAAGATGTTTTCGCCTGGTCTTATGATGAGCTAAGAATGTATGACACTTCCATAATTGATCACAAGATACCTTTGAAGCCTGGGGTCAAACCGTTTAGGCAAAAGATTAGGAAAATTAACCCCATTTTGTTTCCTGTGATTGAAAAAGAAGTTAAGAAACTTTCAGACGCGAAAATAATCGTACCTCTGAGATACTCGGACTGGGTAGAAAACCTAGTCCCGGTCATGAAAAAGAGCGGGGAAATTAGACTATGTGTGGATTTCCGAAACTTAAATAATTCATCTCTCAAGGATAATTATCCGCTGCCTAAAATGGACCATGTGTTAGAAAAAGTTGTTGGAGCAAACCGAATGTCTATGATAGATGGGTTCTCTGGTTATAACCAAATCACCATGAATAAACAGGACAGGGAAACAACTTCTTTTACCACACCATGGGGTACGTTCATGTATGAAAAAATGCCTTTTGGTTTGATGAATGTAGGGGCCACTTTACAGCGAGCTATGGACAAGTTTGTAGTCATTTACCTTGACGATTTGACGGTTTTCTCTACAACTGATGAAGAACACTTGATGCATCTCAAACAGACCTTCGAAAAATGCCGCAGGTTTGGTCTATCCTTGAACCCAAAGAAATCACATTTTTCTATGCGGGAAGGTAAGATTTTGGGCCATATTGTATCTAGGAATGGAATCAGGATTGATCCTAAGAGGATTGAAGCAATAGATACTATAAGTATTCCCAGAAATGTAAAAGAGATTCAATCTTTCTTAGGAAGAATAATTTTTTTACGAAGGTTTATTCACAATTTCACTGAGATTGTCAAATTGATCACAGGGATGTTGAAGAAAGATATCAGAGTAAATTGGACAACTGAGGCCAGAGCATCGTTTGTGCATATTAAAAAAGTCATAAGTGAGGCACTTGTGTTAGCAAGCCCAGACTATCTGAAAGATTTTCTTGTTTTCTCATTTGCCTCTGAACATACTATCGCCGCGATGCTCCTACAGAAGAATGAAGAAGGATTTGAACAACCGATAGCATTCTTTAGCAAAAGCCTTAGAGACGCAGAACTGAAGTACGAAATAATAGAAAAACATGCGTACACAATGGTAAAAGCACTAAAGGCATTTAGAACCTATGTGCTACATTCAAAAATAATCGCGTACGTGCCTACCAGTTCTGTGAAAGATATATTGGTACAGCCAGACAGCGACGGAAAAAGAGGGCGGTGGCTCGCTAAAATCCAAGAATTTGATCTGGAAGTTAAATAGACAAAATTGATAAAAGGACAAGGCCTAGCCAAACTCTTAGCTGAGTCAAATTTCAGAGCTCTTGATATCAATTGCTTGCAGGAAGGCGACGCAGACACAGACCTAAACGAGATGGATGAAGAAACAAGTACAAACAAGATCGAAGAGAAGTTCTTATCATCGAAATGGTACAGAGATATAGCGTCGTACCTGCTAACTCTGAAATGCCCAAATGAACTATCGCCATCCAAAGCCAGAACTTTAAAACTCCATGCAGTGAAATATTGTATCACCAAAGGTCAGCTATATTGGAAGGATCCACTCGGTTTCTTGTTAGTCTGTTTAGTCGAATCGGAAGCTCAGCGGGTTATAGATGAATTTCATGAGGGAGTCTGTGGGGGGCATCACACGTGGAGAGCTACAGCCTACAAGATCTTGAGAGCTGGGTACTACTGGCCGAAACTCTTTTCGGACGTCAATGCCAAAGTGTGTGCTTGCAACCCTTGTCAAATATTCGCAGGTAAACAAAAGCTCTCAACACTGCCTCTAGTTCCAGTCAAAGCTGAAGCCCCATTTCAGCAATGGGGTCTAAACTTCATAGGAGAAATTAATCCCCATTCCAGTGCTCAACATAAGTGGATCTTAACAACTACATATTATTTTACTAAGTGGGTGGAAGCCATTCCAACCAAAAGGGCAATAGACTCGGTGGTAATCGATTTCCTGGAAGATAATATTTTGTCAAGATTCGGTTGTCCTCGAAAGATAGTTACCGACAATGCCCAGGCTTTTAAATATATGGCTATGATCAGTTTCTGTCAGAGGTATAACATCGTTCTTGGCCATTCCACAACATATTACCCCCAGGGGAACGGATTGGCTGAATCATCTAACAAGAGCCTGGTAAACATAATGAAGAAAGTATTGGATGAAAATAAAAGGTCTTGGCATGTGCACTTAAAATACACATTATGGGCAAACCGCATCAGCACTAAAAGGTCTATCGGCATTTTTTTGTTTCAAATGGTCTATGGGATAGATGTTGTTCTACCTATAAACCTAGCGCTACCAGTGATGAAGTTATGGCAGGATCAAAACGAATAACCAAATCCTGTAACCAGGAGAATTAATCAGCTGATTGAGGTTCAACAACATAGAGTTGAAGTGGATGAAAAGATGTAGAAGTACCAAGATGATATGAAAGCAGTGTTTGAACACAAGGCAAAGGATAGGGAATTCCTCCCAGGTGATTTAGTGCTAAGATGGGATGCAAGAAATGAAGAAGCCGCGAAGCATGGTAAATTTGACCACCTCTGGTATGGACCATTCAGGGTCTCGGCTCCAGAAGGAAAAAATTCTTTCCTACTGGAAAATATAGACGGAGAATTCCTTAGCACCCCTATCAATGAGCGGTATCTAAAGCATTACGTGACATAACAGTCGCCAGATTCATATATATATAATAAATTTTTGATATATATATTTTATGTACATATATGTATTTTCATTTAAACATTGCTTTTTGATTTTCTGTTTTTCTTTTGTTCATAATTTTTCGACACATTTCGGATAATATTCATATTTGTCTTTTACAGGATTCCAGTCGCATACGAAACAAGCAGGAGGAGTAAACTGAAAGTCGATGTTAGAAATAAATTGGCATAAACAGGTGATACCAAGAGTAATTTCATATTGCGCAAAGAAAGTAAAATGAAAAGGTAAATATGAGATTTCTCAAAAGACATGTTATAAAGGGCTATTAAAGAAAACCAAGGTAACGCCATTCAAACTGCATTGTCAGCTGAAATGATAGATAACATAATTGTTTCTTGGTTTGATAATATTTGAAAAAATTAAAATAGTTTAAACAATTCACTCAATCTAAAAACAATCATTCAAAGTAAATTATCCCCGAAAAGATATACAAGAGTCAGTCTCGAATTGTTTGACCTCTGTATTTTCAATCAGTAAGTCGCTACCTGACATCCTTTCTATCTTTGGGTTTAACCTTTTACCATCTTTCCATTTCATTTCGAAGGGATAAAAGTTTTTCATTTCAGCCTCGTGAGTTTCAAAAGCAGATTGTGGAAAGAAAGCGGGTCTTCACAACTACTCAATCCCCTACTAAGCGAAGGAACGTCTAGAGTGATCCTAACTTTCCTAGGTTTTTCAACGGCATTGGAGGATTTAAGCTTGCTCAAATAGGATGCCCTTAAAGAGTTATTTTCCTTCTTCTCCCTAAGAACGAAGATGTTGTGAAGGTCAAGAGAAGGTTGGTACCGAGTAATCAAAGTAAGTTGACAGACCTCTAATGCAAAATATTACACAGATATCAGCCCTGATACAAACTGATTGCTACCTTCTTCGCGCTCTAAAAAGTAAATTATAAGACAGGTGGTGAAAGGAAATTCATAAATGAATGCCCCCACCTAGTCCAAGAGACAATTAAAGGAAATTCAGAAATGATTGCCCTTGTCTCAGCATTTAAATGCATAAATATATTCCGAAGTGGTGAAAGGAAATTCAGTAAAAGGGGCCATATAACTTCACCGAGGTACTGAACAGGCTCGCTGGCAGTGAAGCAATGTCTGAGATATCTGTAAGGTTGTTATACATGAATATCACTCTACTTTGGTAACCAATGCTTTTTAAAAAACATGATCCAGATCCCAAATTCAGACAAGACTTCCCAATTAAAAACATATAATATTATTATTTTGATGCAAGCTGAGAGCCACAAGATCTATTAAGTCTCCTAGGACTGTTTCGATTGACTTAAAACATACCTGAATTTAGTAGTGGGAAAGGGAAAATTGTGAAAGGGACTACAACTATGTTTAAAAAGAGTATCCTATTTTGAAAAAAATCTTCAAGGTAAAGAACAGAGCCTTTTTCCCCCTTCGATCCTCTTTTCTCGGAAACCTTTTCGCCTGATTGAGTTTTTGACTCCATTTACCCAATATTGGCACGTGGTCTACTGTTCTTCCCGCCTCACAGTTAGGCGGGATCCCTAGTTGGAGCCTATGTTGGAGCCGCCCTTGTTTTTTTTTAGCCTGCCACAATTTTCATTTTGATGCTTGAAATCTAAAGATGGTTTTCTTTTTTCCTCTGAGATATCGAGACCTATGAAACTTTGTCATGTGAGCAACGATGATTATTCTACTCTCGAAACAAGTCCTACCTTTTGTAAAAAAAATTCCTCTTTTTGTTCTACTTCGGGATCTCGCAGGTCAGATATTATAACTCATGTAATTCACACGTCCCGAGTCACGAAACAGCGAAGTCATTTTAAATTTTTACTCAAGACAATAACAAGGGTAAAGTTTTCCTTAACTCATGATTAGACGTCGTCGGGGTTTCGCGCCTCGGCGTTCGCCAAACCAAAAAATTTATTGTCATAGCCCCGATAGCCGAGAACGCGGGGTCCTTATTTGAGTAACTCATGTCAGGGGTTAAAGGAAAAAGATAACCGTGGTAAAAATTTCTCTCGGCGTTTCGCCACTCGGCGTTATATTTTTTAAAAGTTACACCGTTTAAACCCCGATTCGCAAAATCACGATACGGTTATAATGTGATTAATTAATCATTTAATCCAAGATTATCTTCCCTTTAATTAAGTCATTTTATCGCGATCTCGCGGTTTCGCAGCTCGGCATGAAAAACTCCAAGAAACTCGTCTTCAAAGATCCGATTCGCGATATGGCGAATATAATAATTATAAAAGTAATCAAGCCCCAAATCGCGATTACCTTTAATTAACCAAAATCGATCTTCGCAGTCTCGGGTGTTAGAGACTCAAAATGTTTAAGTAAAATCCTCGATATAACGAGTATCGAATTTTTTTTAACAACGGTAAAACCAGATTTATTAAGAGAAATCAAAGAGTGTCCCGCGCCTTGATGTCTACATGATTTACAAGGTAGTTGTTTCCTCCATGCGCCAACTAAAATTTTAAAACCGCCAAAATTTATGACATTAATGAGGAAATAGGGTAAATCGATGTATAAGATCGGATTTTTATGATAGAATTTATTTCCAAATATGATTTGATAGGATTGTTCTGAAAGGTACCGAGTTTTTTGAGTATATGTAAGAGCTGCGTTTCATTATAACAAATGCATTTTCATAGCACGCAGAGCTCATCACTTCTGAGTAAACTGACTTCTGTATGTATACGCAGTTCTATCGCAGAAGAGCTAAAATGCAAGCTTCAGCCATGGCTCCGTGGAAAGAAGCAAAGGCGAATGTTGAGGTTTCGAGACAAGGCTCAGACAATGTCTCTGATACTTCGCCCCGAAGTATCAACTTGTTCCCTAACTGGTCATATGTTTCAGATATTCTGTAATCAGAATTGGTGGATTATTCCGACGACTCCGACGACAACGAAAGAGATGATATAACCACCAAGTACAAAATAGTCGTCCAATCCGGAATGCACAGAGTAACAGCAAGGCCACGGTTGCTTCCATATTATGACATTGTCCGATGGACGTTGGATCATGTGGACATACCGACTAGGACTATCATGAACGAGCAGAGAGTCACCATCGGGACTTTTAGGCCAGAGCATCTGCAAACCATGTATAAGCTACCCACGACGTCCGACCACACATATGGCGCTGAGTTCTTGGAAGAATTCAAGGAGAATGAATGCGTACAGTATGATAAAACCATGTCCAGTTTGATAAAGGATTGGGTTTCAAACACCGCGAAGTTCAGAGTTGATACCCACGGCATTTATTCAATCGCTTCGTTAGAAACGAAGTATAAATATGTGGCCATGATGACATGCCAGTTATATGGGAAGGAGGACACATCGCATTTTTTCCTTGTGTGGGTGCCTCTAATGTTTTGGGTCGCAGAGGGTTGTTCCTTTAATTGGGAAAATATGCTTTCAGATAGCTTGATCGATCGGGTCACAGAGTATCAGGAGCAGAAGGAGAATGGGAAGGTGTCATCATTCTTCATGTCCACGTACATTATGGATGCAATTTTTTCTATGACACCATTTCCATTGATGAGCTGGAGTTGGACTCCAGCCGAAGACGAACCCATACATGTATATCATGCAAAATTATGGGAAAACAAAGCAGAAAATTTTGCGTACGAAATTGTTAACTGGGTGATGGTGCCCCTGCATGTCACCATTTTTGGCTACCTGCCACCCCTGATCTTGGATATCATAGTAACAAATATGAGCAGCATCGCAGACTGGTATGTAGAAGCTAAATTTTCCTGCCTCAGAGTTTTCGGGGTTTCTGTTCCCCCACATGCGCTGCCATTGTTCATTCCCGACAAGCTGGCTTGTCGCGAGGTTGCCCGGTAAACGGTAATTGGCGGTGTAAGCAAAGAACTTAAAGGGTACTCGAAGAAGGTATGATCGTCATTTCCTATTAGTTTGAATTCTTATTCTTTATTAGATTTCGGGCATGCCAAATCCGAGGCTGCAGCCCTGGAAGACCTAAATTTGGTCTCCATCGAATACTGGAAGCACGATCCGTAGAGGGTCGTGAGCAACCATTTGGAAAATTGCGGGCTCAAGAGATTTGAGCATGAAAATTCACCCTCGGATGACATTTTCTGAGGAGCAAGGTCCTACGAGGAGATTCTAGCCAGGATACAATCCTTAGCACCCGAGGAAAGAGTCGATGTTCTGAAGTTCCAGGAACATCGACGTAGCTATCTCCCCGCAGTGTTGCGAGGTGAGGGTCCATGTACTTCAGAGACAAAACAGAAGGACGCCGAAGTCTCTAAGGATGCGAATCCCAACCAAGGAAAACATCAGGATCAGGGGGAACAAACGAAGAGTTCGGAAGCGGAGAAAAAGACTCCAGACCCGCCGAAGAAGCAAAAATAAAGACTCCCGACCTGCCAAAGAAACAGAGTCTGGTTGCTACTCTGGGAAAATCTGCGAAGCAGATCGGGGAACCCATCACATCAGTCACCCCCTTGCAGTCGACGCAGGGAAATATCGATGCGGGATGGATATTCAATGAAGAATTGAGGCCCATAAGAGTAGAAGAACTCCCCCCGAATGAGTTTTTCTTCGATAAAAAGAGAAAGGCAGTAGTGAAAAGGGAATTCTATCAAGAAGGAGAGTCGAATGCCAAGAAATATAAAGTCATAACTGATGGAAAAGACAAGAAAAATGAACAATTCACGATTGAGATAGCAGGGACACTAGGAGCATATGCCTCGGCGAATCAATTTTCAGTCGGGCTCCTAAAAAACCAACTTAAAAGAAAGAATCGCCTCATTAGCACCCTTGAAGCCAGATTGACCACAACAATAGAAACTGCTAAAGACCAGGCGAGCGTGGGAATAGAGCAGGCTATATTGGCCGATAAGAACAACATAGAGATGCTCAAAACTAAGCTCGAGCAAGCACAGTTGTTGGTCGGGGATGGCCGGATGCAAGCGAGCCAACAGAGGGATTTGATCGAACAACTGCAGGCTAGGGTGGAGATCGCTGAGAACAGAATGATAGACATCAGGATGTTCAAGTCCCAGGCGATCGAGATTCAGAGCAGATTCTCTGCGGCGCAGTGAAATTTGCTCGCCAAGGTAGAAGCGATTAGGGACAAATGTCTGTTGGTAAATTAGGTTTCTGAGAACCTATCTTCCAGAGAAAGGGATGTCAGAGTGGCTCGGGTCGCCTTCCAGGAGGCTGTGATAGCCACGAACAACAGGGTTTCGGCAGGTACTCCCAGGTTGACCATTCCAGAGAAAACTAGAGGAAACATTTTGTTAAAGGAATGGGAGCATAACATCACTGAAGGAAAGCAACAAGCCAAGAAGATAACTGATTCCTTAGAGGAGGCCTTTAATTCCATAGATGACGATCTGCTGGGTATTGACAGCGGAGGTATTGCCAAGACGTTGATGCAAATGAATGTGGAAAGGATCTTGCTTGATCTGAAGGAAAAGGAAGAAAGAGATTCAGATGATATTTCTCATATGACTACGGTGGACATAGTCCAAGTAGATAAATGCATGATTAAACCCAGCACGTAATTATGCGCCATCAATATTATAGATGGACAGATGGAAGACAGGCTACATCAATTAGCCCGAGAATGCTACTTCTTTGAAGCCAACTGTCAAGCAGAACCTTCGCGGCTAATATCTCAACTGGTTGAAAGGTGTGTCGCCTATACACAGCTCGCGCGAGGACAAACGCCCAACACCAAGTGAAGATAGAGAAGAGGAAATGGAGCGATTGCTCTCCTCCCTATCATAACCGAAATTTTGTGACATTTGAGATTCTATCTTACTTGTAAAATTGTATAAGTATACCACAGAAAGAAATAAACAGGGCTGGACCTTTTTGTGTCGTTTGTAATAGAGTTTTTTACATTTGAGAGTTAATATAAGCAGATCTGAAGATTCTCAATTCCGTCACGACTGTGTTACAAGTTTGCTTCCTTGTATCTCATATTTCATTTCATTTCATATTCTTAATTGATGTGCTTCGTTATACTTTAGTACGACCACTACTATAGAGAATGAATTTTGGTTTTCTGTAATTGTTTACTGTTTTTCCTCTGTACCAGCTATCAGCGGGTGTAAGACCAGTCTACATTTTCAGAATTCTACATATATTATCTGTTACATCAGTTATTTCCTTATATTTTCCTCTCCTGTTTATTCGTGAGATTCTTCCCTGGTAGGAGCCTTACACTATAGACAGCTAAATGTTTTTCTCCCACCTCACACCTTTTATTAAAATATAATACAGTTACGGGAAAGAGCCTTTGATTTGCATCCCTATTTTATTCCTAAAACCGTAAATTCTCTTTTATACGACCAAATTGAGACAACACCAAATCTCACTCTGAAGTTTTTCCCACTTTACTATTCCTCCATGACTGTCCCTGTACCAACATAGCCTAATATCGAACCCGGACTATCGGACCAAATGCACATTGCTTTAAACCTTTTCGACACAATTCTTAAAACTTCTACTAACCGGGTCGAACTTGAACGTTCATGGGAAGCCATTGAACAAGATATAACTATCCAGGAATATTTGGAAGCTAGACAATGCCAACATAGAAATATTCCCTAGTTTCCTTTGCTGAAAGTTGACGTTTCTTTCTTCTCCATCTTTTACCCACTTTCGGATGCCTTGACACTGTACTTCTAAGCCTTAAGTACAGACTCAGGAACAACACATCTCAGCCTGCTGATTTTCTGAACATGAGTGAATGAAATTCAACCCCAATGCTGAGTAATTTGATTCAGCCAAGAGCTTGGCCAAACCCTGGCCTTTAATCAATTTTGTGGGCATAATCTCCAAATCAAATTCAATTAGTTTAGCAATCCACTTGCTTCTTTTTCTGTCTATATCAGGCTGAATAAGAATTTCTTTTACAACAGTTGATGAGACATAAGCAATAACTCTTGAATGCAAGACATAAACTGTAAAGGACTTAAGAGCTTTAACCAGTGCATAGGCTTGTTTGTCCATAATATCATACTTTAGTTTATCATCTCTCAATTCCCTATTGAAAAAGGCAATGGGCTTCTCTAAGCCTTCAACATTCTTCTGCAATAGGACTGATGCTACTGTATCAAAAGAGGAAACAAAAAAAATAAGAAAGTCCTTGGAGTAGTTAGGGCTGACAAGAACCAAGGCTTCTGTTAAGGCTTTCTTTATCTGATCAAAAGAATCATGGGCCTCAACAGTCCATTTGATTTCACTATCCTTCCTCAGCATGACTATGATATACTTAACTAACTCAACAAAATTTGACACAAATCTTCTCTAAAAGTTGATTTTTCCCAGAAAAGATTGTACCTCTTTTTTAGATCTATGGAGTGACAAAGTTTGTATAGCCTCAAACCTGCTGGAATCAATCCTTACCCCTTCAGCTGACACGATATGCCCCAATAATTTTCCTTCTTTCATGGAAAACAATGATTTTTTCGAATTCAAAGAGAGGCCAAATTTTTTGCATTTCAAGAAAACCTTTCTTAAATGAATACAATGTTCCTTATTAGACTGAGAATAGATAGTTATGTCATCTAAATAGATAACAAAAAACTTATCCTTTTCTCCAATAAATGCTATGTCCATAGCTCGCTGAAAATTTCCCCTGCATTCATCAAACCAAAGGGCATCTTGGCATACATAAATGTCCCCCAAGGAGTGGTAAAGGTTGTCTTCTCCCTGTCTTCTGGAAAAACAAATACCTGATTGTATCTGAAAAATCCATCAACCATAGACATCATGGTTGCTCTTGTCACCTTATGTAATATGTGCTCCATCTTGGGTAAAGGATAATTATCCTCCTTTAAGCTTCTGTTCAGATTTCGGAAATCAACACAAAGTC
This sequence comes from Picea engelmannii, assembly GCA_009831015.1. NCBI lineage: Eukaryota > Viridiplantae > Streptophyta > Pinopsida > Pinales > Pinaceae > Picea > Picea engelmannii. The sequence goes on from ML782502.1 coordinate 250,600, forward strand.
TGATTTCTCCATTCTTTTTTCTTACTGGGACCAAATTGGCTACCCATTCAGAATACCTCAAAGGAATGATAATTTTTGCATCTAAAAGCTTCTTAACTTATTTCTCCATGACAGGCAACAACATAGGATTGATCTACCTCAACTTTTGCCTAAAGGGTTTGGTGTTTTATTTTAATGGCATCTTGTGCTCTATTATGCTTGTGTCATAAGTTTTGAGGTCTTCATAAGTACAAGCGAATACATCAACAAATTATTTTAACAACTTAGTATATTCTTCCCTCTGCTTTTCTCATAGGTTGCTTGATAGTTTGACATATTTTGGATCCCTTTCAGTGCCCACATTGCACTCAGTTATATTTGCATCATCAGTGGATACCTTCCCTTTCAATTCTACATCATTCTCATCAAATAATATTTCCAAAGGAACCATTCCCTTTGGTATATGATTACTAGGCAACCACACAATATGATGATTATAAATTTTATTGAGGAAAACATCGGCATGAAGAGTGACATTTGAATCATGATCTTGATCAATGTGTAATGCAGAAAATTCATCAATAGTCTCAAGAAAAGTGTTAAGTTCTAAATCATCTTCGAACACCTTCCAATATTTTACATTGTCCGGTATAGAAGGCTTGTATTTGACTTCTACATCATACTTGATTTTTGGTGGTATAGGAATTCTGAAGTTTCTTGCTGATACAGCCAAAGAATCAGCCATGGTATTCTCTTCTCTAGGAATGAATGATATATTAAAATAAGAGAAACAACTGTCCACCAAATCCCACACTTCATTTCTGTAAGATCTAAGCCTAGGATGCTTTGTTTGATAAATATTTTTAATCTGATGGACTATCAATTAAGCATCCCCAAATACTAACAACTCTTGTATCCCCATGTCTTTAGCTTCCCTCAAACCCAAGACAAGATCCTCATACTCTGCCACATTATTAGTAGTCTCAAATTCTAGTTTATATGAAAAAGATATAGTTTCTTGAGTCGATGAGACAAAGATCACACCGGCACCAGCCCCTTCCTTGGAAGAGGCTCCATCAAATAACATCTTCCAGACATAAGTGGTTACAATAGGCTCTTCAAAAAAGTTGATGGACTTTTTTCTGATTTCTAAAGGGGCTTCAGGAGCATCACTGAGCTACAAAATACTAGATCCCAGATCTGTATCAAAAGCAAAAACAGGGTGATTTGTGGGGTTTGCTTCATCACTAATGATGTAATCCAATTGATCTTCCCTATAAAGTCTTCTATTCTCTCTCCCAAAAACATGAATAGTATCATAAGAGAGATCCATATGCAAGGTTCCCCCAAGTCTTTTTATCCAGGACCTTGACAAGAGCATGCCAAACTTGGGGGGAACATCAACAACTACGATATCCATAAGTATACTCTTCATGGGAAACTGAAATAAGGTCACCACCATATCCTTGATGACTCCAAGACACTTGAATTTTATAGAGTCAAAAGAATATAAATGATGATAAGTCTTTGTGACCTCTAACCCAAGTTCATCCATAACAGATTTTGGCATAAGATTGTGGGATGCCCCTGAATCCATGAGACAATTGTGTAGCACCTTATCATGTATATTCAGTGAATTATAGAAACGTGGGGATGAGTCATCTCTGTCTTCTATCAAAGGACCTAAACTCACCATTGGTTTTTCATCTTGCAGATTTATTGAGTCAATGGCATTTGAAGATGATTCTGGCTGTAACATTTTAGATAAATATTTTTTAAAATCCTCATTTTTTATCAATTCCAAAAAAGGTACAGGGATATTTATTTTCTGGATCTCATTCTCAAAACTGAAGGAACGGGAAGGCTTCAAAATCTCTTTGGTTTCAGGAGGAGTATTTTTTATCATAACTTGTGAGTTTTGAAAGTATTTTTCCTTGCTGCTCACTATCACAGCCTTGGAAGAATATGCTTTTTGCACAAGTTGATTAGGGGCATCGGTTTTTTCTTCATTCTTCTTAGATCTCAGATTATATATACTAGAATTTTCCTTTTCTTTCTCTCCCTTTCTTAACTCATATATTTGAATATCCATTAAAGATTGCTTGTAAGAGGATTGAGTCAAGTGTGGGGATGGGCATGTATCACCTAAGCAGTGAATGTCAGGATCAACTCCTACCTCCTCTTCTTCTTCATCAACCACCAATTTATTTTACAAAGGAGCTTGTACCCTCTGATCATCTCTCTCTCTGTTTCTAGGATCTCTAGAAAAGATTTGGGGAGCGTTATTTGGTCTACTGTAGTTACCTCTATTATCATTATTTTGAGCATTTCTATATGTCTGTTTCCCTTCTGATTTTAATTTCTCAATTTTAGTGGAAAGGGATTTTACTAATTTGGTCAGCTCATATACTTGAGAATGGACAACAGATGAATCAGAAGTTGAAGCTTCATCTTTTCTTTTTCTCCTATCCTTATAAGATTCCCCCCTGAGTTTATCTGCTGCCACTATGTTGGATTCTACCTCTAAGGGAACATCTTTCATATGAACCAAAGAAGGTGACCTTCTTTCTCTCAAAAGGGGGCAGAATTCAGAATCAAATGCACTGGCATAAGTGATTTTTTCCATGGTTTCAGTGGGTTTGATATTATCAGGGATATTCTTGTACATTTTGTTAAATATTTTAGAAAAGTCAGAGATAGACTCTCCTTCTTTCCTTTTCAAAGATCCAAATTCGGTGATGTAGTATAAAAAATCATTTTTGTCACCCCAATGCCTCAAGAAGGCTTCATCCAATGCCTCAATACTAGTAATGGATCCAGGTTCTAGACCCCTAAACCCCTTCCTAGCCTCACCAAAAAGGATTTGGATGAAAACCCTCATCCAAACATCTTCATTTTCAATATTTTGGTTATCTGCATAGCTGTAGAAAGCAACAAGATGTTCCTCAGCTATTACATCTTCTTTTCCCGTGAACTTAGGCATGTATTTAAAATAATCTCTAGGAGGGAGAGCATTCACTGGAAGAGGTAATACTAGAGGAGCATATCTAGTAGCCACTATGGCATCCATCCTATTTGCAGGGGGGTTAACAATTTCCATTTTATTTTGGATTCTTGGTGAACAAGAAGGAGAAGGAAACTTGACTGTGTGCAGAGTTGGAGAGGAAGGAACAGATAAAGGGGGGGTTTCAGTTTTCACAATAGAAGGTTGAGTCTTGGAAGAGGATGGTAAGGTCCAAGAGGGAGATGAAGTTCCTACTTCTTTGGCAACAAATTTTTTAACATAAAGAGGTGTAGAAAAACCTAAAGTAGGGAAATATTCAAAACTATCAAGACTGAAACACTTCTCAATATCAGGGGAAGAGAATATATCAATGTTTTCTTCTTTCAATTCAGTTTCAAAGGAAGAGTATTCAATAGGAAAGTCTTCAAAATAGAGTTTTTTAGATACTTCAGTAGAAGATAAAGGAAGCTTACTTGATAAAACAGATGGAGTATCAAGAGTAGAATCAGGCAACTGACTAGAATCACTTATAGCAGCAGCAGAAAAACGTTTTTGAGAATATTTTCCCTTCTTGATTATCTTCTCTGGGTCAGCCTCAGGTGGTACCAAAGGTAGTTGTGGATTTGATCTCATATATCTACCTTTAGGTGCCAGAGCTGAAACAATGGAGTCACCAGGTGTAGTCTGAAATCTTTAAAGTAATGGTTTCTAATGCACCTTTAGAACTAGAATACTGTGTCATTTTAATCCTAGGGAAAAGTATTCAAATCGTTCCCCATTAACGACGCCAAGAATGTTATCACTAGGAGTCACCTTCAAATTGCATGGAAGGCAAGCCCAGTACCCATCAAGTTGTAAGTGAATGTAAGGGTGTTTAAAGGGTCAAATGGAAAATGACTCAAGTGATAATGTTCTAACTCAGATAATAGGGCTAGCATGCACCAGTAATTAAGGTCTTGGCTAACTTCAATCAGTAGTTTGGGATTAAGTATGAGTAGAAGGAAGACTTGAATGAGAGAAGTGTAGGGGCCACTGTAAACATCAGGTCCACAAAATCCTAAGGAGGAAAGTTTCTTAACACAAGATCTTCTTGAACTGAGAAACTAAGGAAGATAAATAAACATCATGATAACATAATGATCAAACATCCATCACAACATCACCAAAATATTGCATGTGAATCATTCAAAGCATGAACATTTAGCAACAGAAGCAAATAGACTGAAAGAGAAGATGATTTCTATTAGTAAAAAATTCTTAAGTCAAGTACATCACTAGATCACAATTACTTCATCAAAATATTACAGTATAAGGGAGCCTTGCTCAACCATCCGAACCTACTAAAGAAAATGATCTATCTATTTATAACAAAAGGGAGGCAACAACTGGAGGTACAAGTTGGCCTCCTTCCCTTGACAAACTCTAAACATTTATTTGATCTAACAACTTATCTAACCACCTATGCTATAAAATAGGAAAATGTTGGTGACTAATCCAACTGAAATTCAAACTAATTTGATTCCCTTTCGCTGCACAACTCCCTGTTTTCCATGTGTATTTCAAAGCATGTGGTTGTCTTCATGATGCCAGTTGTTGCTTCTCCATCATCCATCATAAACTTATCCAAAGTTGTTAGCTTGGTCCTCCTAGATCCCTGGTCTTTATTGGAAGCTTCCTTGGGTAGCAAATCTAGGTAGTGCACTCCAAGGAGAAAAGGTAGCACCTGTAGGTAGTGTCACTGTGCTGCATATGTGTACAAAGTCTACTCTTTGTGCAATATTAGGTAGCGCCTCTGTGTTGCACCTGTGTGAAAACATTTATCCTCTATGAAATATTCGGTAGCGCCATTAGGTAGTGCCTCTATGTTGCACCTGTGTGCCAATTATTTTCCCTCTGTGAAATATTAGGTAGCACCATTGGGTAGCACCACTTACACTACGTTTGTGTGTAGGTTTGGGTAGCATTACAAAAGTGCATAGCCTCTGATCCTTGAACACGTGCAGAATAATTTGTGGTTTTCCATGATGACAAAACCATTGTAATCAAGAGCCTTGACTGCACAATAGGTAGTGCCTCCTACCAATGGGGATGCTAGCACTTAGCAAAAACCCAAAACCCAAATAATAAAGCACTTAGAATCCTATATAGATGGCAGAGATAATATTTTCATATTGGTTAACCCTCCCAAAAAGATGCATCCTCAAAAATGGGGCTTACCCTTTACCAGCTATTTTGTCATTTTGATACTTAACCTCATACTCTTTCTGGTAGAAAGAGGATCTTCAATTGACACAACAAACTTCTTCTTCTTAGCATTGATAGGCTTCTTTGGTGTAGTTGTGCTCTCCTTAGCCACTGGTTTTTCATCTTCAATGGAAACTTCAACCAACACCTGTAGATTTCTTTGGGCTACCTCATCATGAAAGTGCTTCAACTCAACCTTTAGCTTCCTATTTTGAGACTGGAAACCTCTGTTTTTCCTGTAAAGATTCTTTAGCTGTCTATGAAGGGGATGGGCCCTTCTTGCTGCAAACCTTGCCAAGTCAAGGGTGTGACTGTAGCCATCCATAAGCTCTTTCATCTGAGCCAAGTTGACCTTATCTTCTTCTTTAAGACAAGCTATTTCTTTTCTTTCATATCGAAGTTGCTTGATAAGTCTTTTGTAGGTCTGACTGTCAGGAGGAACAATGGCATGTATAGTCTCACTAGGATTTTTATCAGACTCCTATTCCTCCTGGATGGGAAGTGTCTTGTCAACCCCATCAGGTTCCTTGATGGATTTACTTTTATTATTCTTTCTCAGCAAAGGGGTTTCATCTTTTCTTTCAAGAGGCTTCTCAATGCCTTTTTTAGAGGTTTCATCTTTATTCTCCAAAGGTCGTTTAGTACCTTTATCCTTACCCTTCTGTATAGGGGTTTCTTGTTTCCCTTCAGTAGGATTTTCAATGCCTTTTCCCTTCTTCTTTTGAATAGGGGGCTCAGGTCTCTCCTCCACAGGATTTTCAATGCCTTTTCCCTTCTTCTTTTGAATAGGGACCTCTGGTAAGGACTGCTCTTTGAAAACCTCCTTAGGAATTGATGAACTTGTGAAAGGCCTTTTACCTTTGATTTCAACTGCTGGAGGAGAAGAGGGAAAGAGAAGATTCTTCCCTCTCTTGGATATATCTTTGGTAGAAGAAGGCACCTCTTCTAACCCTCGTGGAGTAGGTGGTGAAAAATCTCTATGTGGAGAAGGACAAACTTCCTCCTCAGCCTCTATGACCTTCTTGTTGATCTCTAGAACTTGAACAGGGGTTCTGCCCTTCCTCTTCTTGTTGGTCCCTGCTTTAGCTGCACTGGTGGGTGACAAAGGACTTGCCCTCTGTGATTGAAGAGTTGGTGCTATATCCAACTTGAAATGAGAGGTAACAACAAAATTCTCCCATGAAATCTCTTTCTTACCTAATTCCTCAGAGACTAGCATTCTGATTAATCCAGAGTGGAAAAGGCTAGAATCCACATCTTTAGATTTGGCCTGTATCGTGTCAGGCATATTACCTATACTCCTCAACAAGTAATAAGGAACATTCATCTCAACCTTACCAGTAAAATGTAGCAACAACCTTATATGGTACTGGTATAATGTGTTGAATCTCCCTTCACAAGTAAAATATCTCTGTATGATCTTCAATAATCTGTCAAATTGTTCAATCAATTGACTCCTTGGCATACTTTTGTACAAGTCATTGGCTTGATATTCAGGTTTAAAAAGATATGTTTCATAGGATAAACTCAAATCCATCGATTTGAACCACCTTTCACTTGTAATGGGGATCCCTGTTGCAGTTGATATTGCAAGATACTAGATATATAAAATATGCATAACAGAAATAAAATGCTAGAAATGGCAGTATAACAGTAAAATATCCAGCATAATCTTCACAATACACAGAAATGATATACAAAATAGCAATAGAAAAGAACTTTGATTCAGAAAGCAATGTTCACAGGCTTCTTCGAGTGGGCAACCTCCAGTCGAGCAACGCTCTGTTACAATAATCTCCCAGCTAGGGTTCTCATACCCTCGACCCTTATTTATACTAAATATGTCTATTAAGAGAAGCATCTAGAGGAAGATCCTTCTAGAAGCGGAAGCTTCTATTAGGTCTTCTTACATCCGCCTTATTCTATTTTATTGAAAGGCCTTATTAATATTGAACTTTATTACATCTGAATACATTGATCTACCTATGTGCGGGTTAGGACCTTAACATGTCTGACCCCTTAAAAACAACCTTGTCCTCAAGGCTTGAGATGTGGAAACTGCTGCAGAATGGTAGTTGGTTCCCAAGTGGCATCTGCTGGAGTCATATCTTTCCACTGTACTAGCACTTCCTTGATGGTTCTCTGACGTAGGTTACACTCACGCTGGTCCAAAACTGCTTCTGGTTGTAGCCAAATGGATCCTTCTTCAGCTAACTCTAGAAGGTTGGTTTGAATTTCGCACCTGGTTCCAATCACCTTCTTCAAGCATGAAACATGAAAAACAGGATGTAGCTTCGACTGACTGGGCAGAGCTAACTGATATGTGACTTGTCCCACATGCTTGGGAACTATGTAAGGGCCATAGACTTTGGGTGCTAGCTTCTGACAATGCTCATCCTTGAGGGAAGTTTGCTTGTATGGTTGTAGTCTCAGAAACACCTGATCACCTTCTGCAAATTGACGTTCAGAGTGACCTTGATCTGCTTGTTGCTTCATTCTATTATGTTCCATGACCAAGTTCTCTTCAAGGGTACGAAGGATATCCTCTCAGACTGTAAGTGTTTGGTCAACCGCCTAGACCTTCGAGGTACCCGGTAAGTATGAGAGAACTGAAGGTGGCTTCTGTCCATATACTACTTCAAAAGGAGTCATGCGAGTGGCTGTATGGTATGTAGTGTTGTACCACCATTCGGTGAGGGGTAACCATTGAGCCCACTGGT
>ML782502.1:262643-277430 GCA_009831015.1 Picea engelmannii
TTTTTTTTTTTTTTTCTTACAGCCGCGGGGTTATACTTTGGTCTTAAGAATGCTGCAGTGCTGAAATCCCCAAATTCTGAACCAGAGAGTATTTACTTAGCAACCCGAACACAGATGCGCGTCAATAGATCTCGCCGGTTTAATTTGTTTATGTTTCTGTTGATGTTCCTCAAGGGTTAGTTATTCAAGGGTTCTACAGACAAGGGTTTACCTTGTTCTATAGCTCTCTGATATATGTGCGGGGTCCAACAGTAGTACTCGGCCCAATATCTCAAGGCACTAACTAAGGAGGATAGACCGTACCCTTATCCGTACTACCCAACTACCCAAGTACTAGAGAGTATCTTCCCGAGTGCTGTTCTCAGTGACACTATAGCAGTCCGACGGCCGATAGGTTTATCTAAAGAGGGCTTCAGGAAATCTAGGCCGATCTGTACACAGGTGTTGTCTGATGCGCTACCGCTCGAAGGGGTACCAACAGGGGTTACAAGGGTGGCCACCAGATGTGCGCTTAAGAACCACTTGTATTTCCTACGTGTATGAATCCCTCAACTGTGGGTTTATGCGCGTAACGATAGATCTCTGTGGCTTAAAGACGTCGGAATACATCTCTACCCTGAAAAAAAAAATACCCACAATTTCTGCCAAGGAAAGTGCTCTGATACCACTTGCAAGATACCAGATATATAAAATATGCAGAAGAGAAATAAAATGCTAGAAATGACAGTATAACAGTAAAATATCCAGCATAATCTTCACAATACATAGAAATGATATACGAAATAGAAATAGAAAATCACTTTGATTCATAAAGTAATGTTCACAGGCCTCTTCGAGGGGGAAACCTCCAGTCGAGCAATGCTCTGTTACAATAATCTCCCAGCTAGGGTTTTCATACCCTCGACCCTTATTTATACTAAATATGTCTATTAAGAGAAGCATCTAAAGGAAGATCCTTCTAGAAGTGGAAGCTTCTATTAGGTCTTCTTACATCCGCCTTATTCTATTTTATTGAAAGGCCTTATTAATATTGACCTTTATTACATCCGAATACATTGATCTACCTATGTGTGGGTTAGGACCTTAACAAAGATAGAGGCTTCAGTCACTTCAAACTCCAAATCACCAACCTTGGTTTTCTTGCCATCAAATTGTAGTGCAAACTGTCTTGCTACCTCTGGATGGCCTCTCTGGATGTTCTGACAGAAAGAGAGGCACCCTACTCTTTGAAAGGCCTCTCTCGCTATGGGTTTTGTATCAAAAAGATGCATGTCCATTGGTTATGTTCTGACCACCTTGCCACCTTTCTATGTCTTCCTCGATTGAGGAGTCTCCATGGCTCAAAATGAGGGCTTTTAAGAAGCTCAAGGGATGGTCATGACTAGGAAGGCTTTGAATTAGGCTGACCCTTTTGGACAGACTGATGCTAGTAGGTCAAGCTCGATTTTAGGAATTAAACCCTAAGTCTTGTACATGTATTCTGGTGTGTAAACAGTGAGGAGGTAGTCTGAATTTGGCCCTCTGCAATTGAGTGAAAACGCCAAAACCCAAGGTGAAAGGAATCAAGGAAAACAAAGATGTTCTGAGCAATGCCTCTGGGTACTGCAATGCATACATAGAGGATAGGCTATTTACAGGCTTGCGACTTCAATGGTTAAAGAAAACAACAGTGATCAGACCATAGATACAGGCAAAGAAATTTACAGGTCCGAAGACGAGAAAAACAAGGTTACCATGAAAATATGGATCCCTTACTACTGTGCAAGCTTAGAAAAACAAAAACCCGAGAACAAATTTCATGTGAAAATTAATACGCAGAGGAGGTAACATGGGATACCTGTGCAGTAGACACCTGTTGAGATATTCAACACAATCTTAGGATGAAATTTGAGAAAACCTCGGCCCTGGAATCTTTCTCAGCATAGGATTTGGTTGTCATGTGGTCCCTTGATCAGAACTTATGAATTTGCGCAGTGCAACATTGTTGATATTTTCAAAATTAGAAACCGTTACCAAGGCTCATAAATGAAAGATCTTTGAAGGCGTCTTTAACCAACTTATGGAATTGAAAACAAGGGACATGACATCAGTCATGGCAATCATGGCTCGAGGTGGAAGTGTGATGAATGTGATAGGCGCTACGGAACTTCCTGATGAGTAGGGAATGCATCCACTAAAAAACACGATTAGATAGGTAAGCGAGGACATTGAGGTATGCCTATGAGGTCATGAGTGAGGAGGAAGGTGTGTCACATTAGTTTAGTAATGGGAGGGATTGACCTAGGGACAAGTCATGAAGGGGACCCAAATAAAACATGAGCTAGAAATGGTTCAAGGATCAAAAATCGATTTGAATATCAAATTAGGGCTAAGACTCAAAAAATTTAATCATCCAGGGGGTCCTACCAGTCATAAATTTTAAAGGGATGTGACCTTAAAAGAAAAATTAAAATATAAGGCTTGAAAAAGATTGAAAACAAACTAAAAGATCCAAGGAAATTTAGTGTGATAACAGGTTCAACAAAATAAGAATGCAAGACTCTACAACAAACTCACAGACATCAGTTCAAACACTGGCGATGTTGGTCACAAAATAAATTTAGGGGTTTCAAAATAATTAGTGACCTATACAGTAATCCCAACATGCATAACAAATTGCAACGAAATGACTAAATCTGAGTTCTATACAATCAAATAAGCTTTACAAGGACCACACAAACTTCCCAAACTCGAATGCAGAAGGTTGACACATACCAAATAAATATCTCTAAATTTTGGATTTGATCTTTAAAATCAACGATTGAAATATTTCCAATTTCCATTTGTCAAATATTGGCAGCGATAAGGATATCGGGTTTGTAAATTTACTGGAAGCATTCAAGGGAAATCTAAATGGTATTGTCATTTTACTTAGTAGTGGTTATATAGAGTCTCCATGAAATTCGTATTCCAGGAAAACATTTAACCTTTACACAATGAAAAATGAATCTACAATTTTGATTTGGGAAAGAGGTTTAACAACAGCATAAATAAAAACTTTGACAACACCATAAACAAAGTTTTGTTCTCAGAAATTGAAATACGAATTAGTAATCACAAGGGTTATTCATTCTTCCAGTTTTTCCCCAAGAACAACCATATATAATACACAATCTTCTCAACATTGATCCAGGTGGATATCAGTGGCCACCCACCTTTTCCAGCTAGCTCAAAACAATTTTCTGGCAATTTTGGTAATTTACTATTTTTAGCAGTTTTTCGGGTCCTGAACTTCCAGAGCTATTTTGAGGCCCTAAACGACATTTTTTTGGGAAAACGGGTAGCAACATGGAATAAAGTTCATGTTGCTCACACAAACGTTGCAGTCCTCGAATAGATATTTCCAACGAGCTATCGAGCACCCCAAACGGAGATCGTATGCCAATGTTACGCCCCTGGGAAGTTGACGTATCAACTGCCCCCATCGGGGCCCGCAAACCTTTTGGATTTTCATCTTTCGGGGTTAGGGTTTTGGATTTTACTTATGTTAAAAATTCTCTTATAGCCTCAATGTAACAATCATCTTCTTGCAAATGCGAGTAGCCATCACATCTCTTCTCAAAGATAAGATGCCACCATTCTAGCGAGTCTTTCACTCTGTATTTTTACAGTCTCTGTACATTTATTTCATTAATAGAAATCATGTATTACTATATCTCTGTGTTTATGGTTGCATCTCTAATACATTTATGTTATATTGTTGGATATTTGATATATCTCTGTATATTTATTTATTATATCTCCACTCTCATTTCGTGCCGAAAATAATCTGGATCATTGGTATCAAAGCAGGCTGTTCTTGATTGTTTTTCAGTGCATGTCCCCGACGAGGTCCGAGTATAACAATTGGGTCTTGAGCTTCTCTCTCTTGAAGACAATCACTCTCACATGCCCAAGAAGCCCTCCATGGTGGAAGAAAAGAAAAACAATGAGCAGAAGATCCTATCAATATATTGCCTGAGAAATCTCTCACACGATAGAGGGACGAAATAATGGAGAATTTTTCCCACATCCTTCAACACTTGTTGATAGCATCAGGCACATCATCATCAAGCGGATACTTTGGAGGCACCTCACCTTTTAAGGTACAGGTCAATTTTGATATTCTTATATTTGAAGGACAGATAGATGCAGAAGCCCTAAACAAATGGTTAAATATGCTAGAAGGTTATTTCTTTGTTCACAATTTTTTCGACAAAGAAAAGATCACCTTCGCACTCCTTAAATATCTCCCTCATGTCAAACATTGGTGGGAAACTTACTGGGAGAAGAGTTCCACAGAGGATTATGGAATATATGGGGCCGAGCCCACTTGGGATTTTTTTGTGGATGCGGTAAAGGAACAGTATTACCCTGTTAGAAAGTATGAGGACCAGTACATGAGATGGACCACACTGCGGAAAGAGAGGGGCCAAGTCCTTCTAGAGTTCACCAATACCTTCCATACCCTGTGCACCAAGCTAGGTATCACAAATTCTGAGTGACATTTGGTTCTGAAATACCATGGGGCTCTATGAAGATACATCCAAACTGAAATGGATTTTATGGACATCTCATCACTCAATGTTGCTTATCGATATGCTGTTAAAATCGAGCAGAAATTTAAATCCCAGAACAAACAGGATTTTGGATCTGTAAATCCGCAACAACCAAAGTATGAGAAAGACAACCCTAACAAACAACTTCCCGAAAACCAGTCCAAGCCACATGAAAAGAAGGGTCACAGAAAGATGAAGGACACTATAAAATGGGGTGATTCCCAAAAACTCCCCTGGCACAACACTGAGGAATGTTTCTCAAAACAGTCATTGGTGGTCAAGATCAAAGATAAGGAGCCGAACCCTGATTCAGAATCTGATTATGAAAATACTGGTAAAAGACAGATCATTAACACAGAAGCCACTGCTATTGTTGCGACCACAACAATTCAACCAGAAGAACCAACAAATCCTGAAGAGGGGGAGCACCTTTTTCATTCACAGATGTGGGTGAAGGGGACCCCACTACATTTTATTGTTGATAGTGAAAGCTAGAAGAACCTCATCTCAACAGAGTTCATCAAACAGTTGGGATTGTTGATAACACCACACCCGCAACCATACAACATTAGGTAGCTTCACCAAGGCCGAGATCTCTATGTCAGTCAGCAATGTCGATCATCATATGGCATCCAACCCTTTATGGATGAGGTATTATGTGATGTTTTCCCATTGGATGTCTGTGATGTTCTTTTGGGCCAGCCATATATGTGGAAACGCCATGCTATCTATGAGTCTCGACCCCGTAGTATCATTGTTACTCTGGGGGTCATCTCTACAGGATACCAGAGGTAGTTCCAAGTACTGCCCCACCTAAACAATGTCGCAAGGTAGTATCTCATACTACAAAATTCAGCTTCTTCACTATCTATTCAAAAGGTGGACATAAGGATATTGCAACCACTACAGCCTTAACCCAAGCACCTTCTATCCGACAGAAGTAGGTCGACAAGGTTGCAAAAAAGCACAAAGATTCCTTCTGCACACAGTCATCTCATGTACCTATACTGGTTAAAAAGGTCCAACCCTTCCAGCCACAGGTTTGTGACAACCTTCAACAAACCAAGCAGCGCGACGTCTCCAGCAAGGCAAGCAGCTCACCAAGATTCAGATTCAGCAATCACTTTCCCCTCTCCCTGGGGAACTCAACGCAATGGAGACCATTTCTTCCTAAGGAGGGAGGATTGATCCAGGTGGATATCGGTGGCCACCCATCTTTTCCAACTGGCTCAAAACAATTTTCCGGCAATTTTGGTAATTTACTATTTTTAGCAGTTTTTCGGGTCCTGAACTTCTTGAGTTGTTTTGAGGCCCTAAACGACATTTTTTTGGAAACCAGGGAGTAACATGGAACAAAGTTCGATGTTTCTCACACAAAAGTTGTAGTCCTCAGATGGATCTTTCCAACGAGCTATCGAGCGCCCCAAATGGAGATCGTATGCCAAAGTTATGCCCCTAGGAAGTTGACGTATCAACTACCCCCATCGGCACCCGCAAACCTTTTGGGTTTTTATCTTCCGAGTTTAGGGTTTTGGATTTTACTTATGTTAAAAGGACCTTAGAGCCTCATTGTAACGATCATCTTCTTTTGAATGAGAGTAGCCGTCAAATCTCTTCTCAGAGATAAGATGACACCATTCTAGTGAGTCTTTCACTCTGTATTTTTACAGTCTCTGTACATTTATTTCATTAATAGAAATCGTGTATTACTGTATCTCTGTGTTTATGGTTTCATCTCTGATACATTTATGTTATATTGTTGGATATCTTATATATCTCTGTATATTTCTTTATTATATCTCCGCTCTCATTTCGTGCTGAAAATAATCTGGATCAAACATGCAACATGATACATTTCTACATAAATAACATCTATGAAAATAATAAATTAATTAAAACTTTGATATGCAATCAGTGGAAGAAACTAATAAATTAACATTATGTATGTATATATACTCGCAATCATTAATCATTTTGAGAAATCAAGATGACAACGATTTTAAAAAAATTATCTTCTAGATTTCAATAAAAACTATCAAGGACTTGTCAATTCAAGTTTATAATTACAATTAGTGTATGGGGAATTTGCAAGAACTCTATTATAAAGATTAAATCTCAATACAAATCCAAATCTCATAATAAGAGTATCGTAACCGATGACAAAGAAATCTAAAGATGTTCTTCAACAAATAGTGCTCCTTCCTTTCTCCCTCTTGCTAATCATTGATACTTCATCGGTACCTCCCAACCAACATTAGGGGTACTCTTCTCCCCCCTTAGCCGTCTGAGCCGCAAAGGGGCCAAGCACACACAACCATAAATACTCTAGTTCTAGTCTTGCCTCGCAAGGTAGAGACACCACTCTAGATCAATCTTGGTGTCCCAACTCTCACAAGTAAAACCAGTCAAATGATTTTGGCAACATAAGTTTACCAATAACGAGTCTCCTCTTTTTCCCATCTAGACCATTTTCTTTATAATAATTTCTTCACTGACACATGCCCACATGCACAATTAATTAAATTTTTAATTAAATAAATTAGGATTATTCACCCTGACACTTGTCACCCTCTCCCCAAGTTGCACAAGTAATTGCCTAATTTATTTTAATTAAAAGTAAATTTCCCTCACATTTCCCAAATGCATTCCTTAAATCGCTCTTAGTTGTCTGTTTATTCCCCAGATTCTCATTTAATGACTGTCTCCTTACTAAATCTGAGTTAGAGTTAAAATAAGATTCTTCTTCTAGTTAGACTAGTGGTATCTAGACTCTAGATACCATTCTATGTGTACACCTATTCTCTCATGTATTCCTTTCTTATTTTAAAATTTCATTTTGGTATTTTCTTGCACACATGCATTATATCAAATCTTTAGATTTATCTCACTTTTTCTTTAGATTGATTTATCTCTAATCTTTTTTTTTTATTTAACATTTTATTTTAGTCCACTAACTAAACTTAGAATTAGGCTTTTTCTTAGAATAGGCTTAGACTTTTATGGGGATTTATGATTAATAAAATTACTCATTAATTAATTATTTAAATCTGACAATGTCAATTCAATATATTGTTACCTAAGCCACCTAGATTCATTGACTCAAGTATTTTTTTTTTTTTTAATTACGTGACGTGCCCGTCAAGACGCACTCCCATGCTCCAAGGGTGTCACTCACCTTTTGACTAGTTTTGGTAGTTTTCCAACCCTTGGATTCATCACTACACTCGAGTGACCTTGTGATAGACTAAGGGATTGTAAGGAATAAGGACTCTTTCTTATTGCACACACATTAGACTCTTCATGAGCGACTATCTCAGTCTTCCCTCATGACATCGTGGACCTCTTGAAATAGGTAATCATCAACCTACAATTCGAGCCATGTCGAGAGTGCTAGTAGGCTTTGACCGGGACTCTGTCACACCTCTCCCTCAATATCTGGTTTTTTGTGCATTACCCATTTACTCATTATGTGAGTCAGATTAGCAAGCATTCGTCAGCCTTCATCCATCGAAGAAACACTGTCAATGATCCATATACAAAATCATAATATAATCAATCATATGTCACATATGCATAAAATGAAATACTCAAACCAAATACAATCCACTCCCTGACTCAATCAGGAGTCCAAGGAGGTCCTTTGATGCCATCAACATCTATATCTATCATGTGTCATGCACACTCAGGTAAACTCATCAATAGCATCTGTCAATACATATATCAAGTAACAATAAATCACAACCCATCACATCATCATTTAAAATCCATAGTCGAAACAATAACATTGTACTATAACAAGATAACTTGCATGCAAGTGTCCTCCAAGAATAAGTCAATAACATGTGCTCAGTAGAGTGGGAAGTTACAACAATGACAAGATATTTTCATCACAATATGATGACAGGATATTTGCATCACATTGCAATGACGAGGCTATGTTCATCACATTGCGACGACAGTATATTGTTTGTAACATATTGACAATGATGGGGATATTGGGATGAGGGGTTTATGTTCATCACATTGAAATGACAAGTCATTTAAGTAAAAAGTGGCATTGTGATGAACATAAATGTCGTATGTTCGTCATATGTCGAATGGATATGTGATGAAAATAATACATTAATTTACAATGACCGTGCTTGACTATGGTTGGCCATGATCATGGTTAGATTTGGTAAAAATTTGTTGACTTTGGGAAGGAAAGGTTAACTATGGTTGACATGGTTAATTATGGTTGACCATGAACATGGTTATCTTCCATAGACCTTCACTGTGGTTAACTTCTGTATACCTTCACTATGGTTGACGTTCACTATGGATGACCTTCACTATAGCTGAACTTGGTTGACCATGACCATTGTTGACTGTGGTTGACCATGGTTGACAATGGTTAACCATGTTTGATAGTTGTTATTGATAGACGACCATGGCTCGCCATGACCATAGTTGACCAAGACTACAAATGACATTCAAATAGTGAAATTTGTCAGTGTTTGTCACATTATTATGACATGATATTCACGTAACAATGCGACAATGAAGCTATGTTGATAACATTGTGATGACAAGGCTATGTTCATCATATCATAACAATATGGTTATTTTGTTACATTGCAAGGGAGGGGATAAGTTCGTGAAATTGTGACAAGATATTTGCATCACAATATGATGACAGGAAATTTCCATCACAGTGCAATGAGGGGGCTATGTTCATCACATTGCGATGACAATATATTGTTTGTCACATATTGACAATGAAAAGGATATGGGGATGAGAGGTTTATGTTCATCACATTGCAATGGAAGGTCATTTAAGTAAAAAGTGGCAATGTGATGAACATAAATGTTGTATGTTCATCCTATGTCGAATGGCTATGTGATGAAAATAAATGTCATATGTTCATCGTATGTTGAATGGATATGTGATGAAAATAAATGTCGCATGTTCATCACATTGTGATGACATGATATTTATTTCGATGACGGGGCTATCTTCATCATAGTGAGATGACATGACATTGTTTGTCACATTACGATGACATGATATTTGTGTCATAGATGACGAGGATATTTTCATCACATTAGGACGATGAGGTTGTGTTCGTCACATTACAACGATATTCTTATGTTCATCACATTGTCATGACGAGGTTATGTTTGTCACATTGTGAAAATATGGTTATGGCCAGTCATGTTCATCACATTGTGACAATATGGTTATGTTCATCAAATTGCGACAATATGGTTATGACAAGACATGCTTTCCACATTGCGAAAATATTTTTATGGCCACTCATGTTCATCACATCGCGACAATATTATTGTGTTCGTAACATTGTGACAATATGGTTATGGCCAACAATGGTCAACCATGGTCATGGTCAATAAAGGTCAACCATAGTTATGTTCATCACATTGCAACAATATGGTTATGTTCGTCACATCGTATGTTCATCGTATAAGGCTAGGTTCATCACATTGTGACAATATGGTTATGTTCGTCACATTGTGATGACAGGCCTATGTTCATCACATTGGGAGGGAAGGATATTTGCATCACATTATGATGACTAGATATTTTCATCACATTGCAAAGATGAGGATATGTTCATAACATTGTGGCGATAGGATAATGTTTGTCACATATTTACAATGATAGGGATAGTGCGATGATGGGGATATGTTCATCACATTGCCACGTCATGACATTTAAGTAAAAAGTGGTTATGTTATGAACATAAATATCGACGTCAAGGATGATTTTATGGGCTAAATTTCACTCATGGGCTAATTTTCCATGATTTTTCTGAAAAAAGGATTCTTCATTCTAAAAATGATTCTCCCAAATTCTATAGGATAAAATTATTTTACCGTAACAATCGCCAAAAATTTATACAAAATCCTTAGAAATTTGAATATTTTTACAAAAATATCGCCAAACATTTATAGTTGGCATATGAAGGATTAGTAAGATTCGCCAAGTTTTCTAGATTTAAAAATAAATTTCCATCCTTAAAATCACCTCTGAATATTGTATGTTCATTGTATGTCATATGGCTATGTGATGAACATGAATGTCGTATGTTCATCATATTGTGACAACAGGACATTTATTGTGATGACGAGGATATGTTCATCACATTACCATGACAAGACATTGTTTGTCAGCTTATGATGACAAGATATTTTTATAACATTGTGACGAGGAGCCTATTTTCATCACTTTGCGATGACGAGGCTATGTTTGACATTGTTTGTCACCTTATGATGACATGATATTTGAATAATATTGTGATGAGGAGGCCATGTTCATCACTTTGTGACACATGGAAATGTTTGTCACATTGAGACATCAAGATATGTGCGTCACATTGCAACATGAGGAAATACTCATCACATTGCGACGATAGAGAGATGTACAACACATTGCAACATGTGTTTCTGTTCATTACATTGCAACGTTACTATCCACATTGCGACAACATGGCTATGTTCATCACATTGTGATGTTAGTTTATGTTTGTCACATTGCAATGTTACTATGTTTGTTACAATGAGACATCAGGGGATGTTCAACATATTGTGTCGTCATTAAGTGATTGTGACAATGTGAGGATGGGGGAAATGTGAGGATTACAATGTTGGGAAACGTTCATCACAATGTGACAAAGAAAAATGTTCGTCACATACTAAGGTATGGTCATGAGTGTAACATTGTGAGCTTTGTGTAAGGAATTACAATGTTGGGCTATGTTTGTTAGATTGTGACATTTGGGTTCTATACATTGTGATGTCTAGGTTTTTTGTTTGTCACACACATTGTGGCACTGGAATAGATTTGTGAGATTTTGACAATGTGTTATGTTTGTCACATAGAGACATCAAGAAAAGTCTGTCTCATTGCAATATTGGCCTATATTTGGCAAATTGCAGCATTGGGTTATGCACATCACAATGCGACAAAAGTTTGTGTTTGTCACATTGTGACGTTTGGAAAAGTTTGTCACATTGTGACATCGGGATATGTACATGACATTGCAACATAAGGACATGTTCATCACATTGTAATAAATTTTGCATCTTAACCCTAAGTCTAATGGTCAAGATGATTGACTTATAAAATTGTATGAACATTTTCAACATCCAAGTATAAAAATGTATATACTAATATATATGTTATAAATATATTTAATTTGAAATTATGTCAAACATTTTCAACATCTAATTAAATGTATGTAGTAATTGACTTATCTTAAGTGAAGTTTATGCAAACAATTTCAAGTTAATTATATTTTCTTTTAATATAATAAAATTTGAAGTTTAATAAATTCTATCAACATTTTCAACATCCAATTGTATAAAAATGTATGTAGTAATATATATGTTATAGATATATTTAATTTGAAATTATGTCAAATATTTTTAATCTTGAATTAAAGTTTAGTAATTAACTTATCCTAAGTGAAGTTTATGCACCCAATTTCAAGTTTATTATATTTTATTTTAATATAATAAAAATTGATATTTAATAAGTTTATAAAAAATAGATTTAAATATATAATATTTTTTTGTCCTTCTTAGAAAGAGATTAAATTACCAAAAAATAGTATATGGTTATATACATAAAATTAAAGCTAAATATTATTACAATTCATATAAAATAACTTTAACAAGAATACAAACTTGAGATCTCATTCATTGATTTGGAAGGACAACAAAGAATATGCTAGCATATTCAATTGATAACCATACGATTGGAATTTATGGTTAAAATATCATTAAATATGCCCATTTCCAATAGGTGTGCACCTTTCGGCGTGTTTATATATATATATATATATAGAGAGAGAGAGAGAGAGAGAGAGAGAGAGAATTGCACCTTTCTACCTACAGATTATGAAAATTTGAAAATATAGGTAGATATTGAAAACGTGAAGATATAAGTAAATTTGTAGATTTTTTTTTTAAATCCATTAATACTATAAACAAAATATGATTGAACAAAGTTATTATAAATATTGAGTTAGTTGACTTGATAATGTATTTTATGCGAATACAAACATATAAAATTTGAGGAATCCAGATCAGTGGGAAAATATACATTAAATTACTAGTAGTTATTGATAGGTTTACCATTGGTGGTTTATGGGTCCATTGTATTTGACCAAGATATTAGCATGTAATGAGGCTTATTTTATTTAAAGGTTTGAAGAGCTCTATTGTATAATGTCTTGAAGAACTTGTTATTTAGCTAGCTTAGCCAAATTTACTAAAGTGAATAAATATATGTTTTTGAAAGATAATTTTTCTTATAAAAAATTTCCATAAACCAACAATTACAAACCCATTATTAATTGTATCAATCTTATCCTAACTACAACTAACAAAAAAATATTTAATAGATATTTTAATTTTATATAAAAAAAAATGTTTAAAAAAAACAAATTTGTGATATCAATGATCAATTTTTTAGATTGTAATTTTCACATTTTGACAAGATCCCTTTGGGCTTGAATCACTCTATCTTCCTCCCTCTTCTTTTGTGTAAATTTTGTTAATATATAATATAGAAACTTACTTATAAAAAAATATAAAAACCTTTAAATTATACCTATGAATGAAAGAAATTAAAATTTCAATAAAATTATAATTTTAAAATTATAATTAATTTATTAAATGCAATTAAAAAAAAAATTGTTTCCCTATTTGAATAATAGGGTGCCAATATTTGGGAGGTATGATTAAATTTTAGAGAAGAAATTATTCACTTAAAGATGAGGTTATTTTTTAGGATTGTTTTTTTTTTCATTTGTTTTAGTATTGTAGTATAGTAACAACTATTATCAGATTTTAGAGGATAAAAGATTACTTGCAATTCTTTAGAATTTTGGTTTTGTGTTTAAAAAACATTAATATAAACTTTCCAAAATCACCATGATTTTGTTAAATTAAAAAAATTAGAAAGATTGCAATGTAACAAATATTTTTGAAATTAGTTATGGTATGAAGATGTTTTAATAAATATTAAAGGTTTACGAATGAATCTTAAGGCATTAGAGTATAGTACAATGCATAAACAATGGTGTGAGATGTAAAATGATAACCCTCACAAATTATTATATGATATGAGTGTTCATACAACTTTGGTCACTTCTTTTGTTAACAAATTTATAGTAAAATATATGATGATGATGATGATGATGGTTAACGTCCACTAAGACCTAATTGGTCTATTGGACCTTAAGAGGGTAAGTGATTACTTGTGATTCTTTAGAATTTTATTTTTGTGCTCGAAAAGCATTAAGAGAAGCTTTCCAAGATCACCATACTTTTGTTGAGTTAAGAGGTTAGGAAGGTTGGTAGTGTGATCAATATTTTGAAAATGAGATCTAATATGGGTATAGGTTGGACAATCTAAGAGAAAGTGCTTTTCATATTCAACCTTCTTAGTGTCACAAAGGTGACACACTCTTTCATCCCATGGCGTTTTAAGAATTGACCAACGCCCAGTTTCACTATGGAGCTCGTGAGAATTTGTTCTTATCTTAGCAATGCTTATTTTTTTCTTTACACTTAGCAAAACAGTTAGATAATTTTGATCTTCTAGATTAGGGTTGATTACATCTTTATAATACCTTAATTTTCTTTTTTCCTCTAACTCTTTATCACACCACATTTTTTCCTTAAATTTTGATTTGACGTTTTCTTTAATAGTATCTTTATTCTGCAAAATGGTTACTTCCATTATTCCCCAATAGTTTAGCCAAGATTGGGTGTCTTTATGCCATCCTTGCTTGAGTCGATGGTGGTTATGACTTGATTTGGAAGCAATTTTAGGTAGCCTATTGTCTTTCATGTTGTTTAACTTGTTCTTATACATTAGGTATCTAGTCATAGCCATGCTCTCAATAGGGGAGATGATAGTTTCTACGAGGAGGATGGGATAGGGTGTATTTCCTTTAATTTTGAGATTATAGGTTATAAAATTCTTTTGTATTTGCTTTATCTTTCTCCAGGATTCAAGAGAGATACTACAACCCCATACTTCACATCCATAAAGAATGGCAGGTGTAACAAGAGTCTCAAAGAGGAGTTTCTTCTTATCCCAACTCCAAAGTTCAGCTGATTTACAATTGTTTTCAAGCCCATAATAAGCTTTCCATCCCCCAATAATCCTTTTCTCAATGCTATAATTCCAATTAAGCTT
>ML782502.1:281778-298396 GCA_009831015.1 Picea engelmannii
CAGATATTGATTTGGAGCTCGGGAAGGGGTCGAAAAGTTGCCTGCAAGTTTAAGTGTCATTTTTCCATTTGCAATTAAAAACTCTAAACGAACCTTTGTGACAAGTTAGCAAAATAATGGTGCTATTTTGGGAGTTAACAGGTATGATAAAGAATATAAAATTGCTAGGAAAGCCATTAGGTATGCTTTTAATGAGTCCTTAAAACACGTTAAGATCAATACCTACAAATCCCTAATTAAAAGAAAAAAAGGTACTATATAAATAAAAGGAAAAAGTGACTTTTACACCTATATAAGCTTGATCCTAAGAAGTTATGGAGGAAATTTTTAATTCACAATACCAAAGAAAATAATATGATTCCCTTAAGGGACTTGAATTCCTACCTTAAAAGTATTTACAAGTTCCCTAATGCCATGGACACCATTCCAATTATTCCTACATAGGATGAAGTTTTTTCTTTGGATGGCATAGAGTTTGTTGTTAAGCTACTTGCAAATGGGAAAGTTAAGGACATTAAAGGATACCAAGTTGAAATTTTTAAAATTGGAGGGTCTATCCTAATCCCTCACATACACAAACTCTTCAATATAGAAATCAAGCATGGCTTCCCTAAACCATGGACACAAATCCTCATTGTACCTATTGTAAAAAATGGGGATAGAAACATTAACCCGATTTTAGCCAAGCTATATGGAATTATTTTGGAAAACAAGATTATTCTATGGCTAGAAAGTCATGGTAAAAGAGATAAAGGATAAGCCATATTTAGGAGATATAATTCAACCATGGACAATGTTGCTACCCTTAGAATCATTGCATAAGAGTTTCACAATACTAAAACCAATATTTTATGTGGTTTTGTTGACTTTAGAAAAGTTTTTGACATAGTAATCATAAAAAACAATTGGGATAGGTTGGAAGAGATACATGCTCCTTTAGAGTTGAGGTCTACTACAATAAGGTTGTATGATAACATTATTGCCAAGTTTAATAAAAATGAGGGTCAATCGAAAGAACTTAACTGTAACATTGGATACGAGCAAGGTTGTCCCTTGTCCCCCACCATTTTTGACATATACATCGACACGTTAGAATATTGTTTGGAAGAAGCAAGTTGTGTTAGCCCAATTCTCACTGGTAAAGTCATCAGTCATCTTATTTATGATGATTATATTGTTCTTATGGAAATGAGTGCCCATGATCTTGGAAAGAAACTAAGAATCCTTAGGGATTTTTTCTCCAATATGGGTATGATTGTTAATACTGACAAAACAAAAGTCATAATCATTAAATCCATTAAGATCACTTATAATACTTTCATATATGTCAAAAACAAAATTGAGGAAGTTAATTCATACAAATATCTTGGAATCAATATTCACCACAAGCTCAACTGGAATTATAGCATTGAGAAACATATAAATGGAGGATGGAAATCTTATTATGGGTTTGAAAAAAATTGTAAATCAACCGATCTTTGGATATGGGGTAATACAAAACTCCTCTTTGAGACTCTTGTTACTCATATTATGATATGTGGATGCAAATTTTGGGAATGTAGTATCTCTAGAGAGTCATAGAGAAAGATAGAGAAGATCCAAAAGAAATTTATAACCTATAATCTCAAAATTAAAGGAAATATGCCCTATCCTATCCTCTTCTTAGATGAAAGCATTTCCCCATTGAGATAACAATTATGACAAGATACCTATTGTATACGAACAAGTTAAAAAACATGGAATACAAGAGGCTTCCTAAAATTTCTTCAAACTCCATCCAAAACCACCTTCGACTCAAGTGGGGATGGTACAAAGATGCCCAGTCTTGGCTAAGCCATTGAGGAATCATGTAAGAGATCATTTTGCAAAATAATGATACTATTGAAAATATTATTAAATCAAAATTTAAGGAGAAAATGTGGTGTGATAAAGAGTTAGAGGAAAAAAGACTATTAAGGTATTATACAGAGGTAATCAACCCTAATCTAGAAGATAAAAAATATCTCTCTATTTTGACAAGTGTAAAGAAGAAAAAAACATTGCTAAAATAAGAACAAATTCTCATGAGCTCCATAGTAAAACTCGATGTTGGTCAATTCCTTAAACTCCCCGGGATGAAAGATTGTGTCACCTTTGTGAGACTAAGAGAGTTGAAGATGAAAAACACTTTCTTTTAGTTTGTCTAGCCTATAACTAGATTAGATCTCAATTTAAAAATATTTGTCACACTACCAACCTTCCTAACCTATTAACTCAACAAAACTATGGTGATGTTGGAAAGCTTCTCTTAATGTTTTTCAAGCACAGAAACAAAATTCTAATTAATTGTGAGTAATCCCTTACTTTTTAAGGCTCGCTAGATCAATTCGGTCTCAATGGATGTTAATCATCATTATCATCATCAATATATTATATAATTAATAATCTAACTCTCAATATGATATAATTATTAATAATTACATATTGTATTACATATATAAAATTATATAATATATTAAAAATTTAATTATTATTAAAAATAATATATATATATATATATAACAATGAGGGGGAAAGTTCTATGGTTGGGGAAACCCTAGCCGCATACTCACAACTAATTGCAGACTCGATTTTTTCTTCTTAGTTTTATAGTCCACAGATTGGCGCTCGTGCTCGAGGGTTGGTTTCTTGTCGCTAGTTTTCATGATTGTTCCCACAGGTCCTGTAGTTGCATGTGATCTTTTTGATGCAGAGCCTTGGCTATAGTTTTTCGGCGTGTGCCCGTGGCCCTAGTTTGGTTGCCTCTAGTTGATCTGGTGTTTTTGATCCAGATTTTATGAGCAGAATGAAATGACTACAGATTATTAACATGCACTTAACACAAAATAATAGAGATACAGTAAAATTGGTTTTCTATTCAAGAAGGAAATAAGACGAAACTGTAAAAAGCAGCAAAAAACAAGCTTGCTAGAATGGTGGTGGCTTATCTCTGAGAAGAGATGTGACGACTGTGCTCATTCGCAAGAAGATCATTACAATGAGGCTCTGAAGGCCTTTTTACAATAAACAGGAATGCCCAAAACCCTAGACATCTAAAAACCTAACCCTAGGAGATGAAGCGCCAAAAGTCACGTGGGCCCCATTTGGGTAAGTTAGTACATCAACTTCCTGGGGTCGTAACTTTTGCATACGCTCTCTGTTTTAGGCACATGATAGCCCGTTGGAAAGGTATCTTCGAGGAGTTTCATTTTGGAGGTAACATCTAAGGGAATTCCATGTTGCTCCCTGTTTTCCCAAAAAACATCGTTTAGGGCCTCAAAATGGCTCCGAAAGTTTCAGGACCCGAGAAACTGCTAAAAATAGTAAATTACCAAAATTGCCAGAAAACTGTTTTGAGCCAGTTGGAAAAGGTGGGTGGCCACCAATATCCACCTGGATCAATCCTCCCTCCTTAGGAAGCAATGGTATCCATTTCATTGAGTTCCCCCATCAAATGAGGAAACTTTTGTTGAATTTGGCCCCGACTGAGCCACTTGCCTTGGTGTGGGAGTTGTACTGCTTTGATGACTCGATAAAGTTGGATCCTTTGTTGTCGAGTGTCCTTGATCTGTGTGTCCATAATCTGATCACTGGATTCCTGGTGTATTCATTCAGGGTTGAGCTTTGTTGGTGTCAGTTGTTCTGCTACTTCTGAGGTGTCCAATAATGGTGGGAAATAAGGGTGAAGGAGATCCACGTTGAACACTGGGTGCAAGACAAGGAAAGGAGGAATGTTGAGCTCAAATGAATTATCCCCCACTCCCTTGGTGATGGTTTATGACCCATAATAGAGTGTGTGAAACTTCTGATGGGGTCCTGTAAGGCGTTCTTTCTGCAAGTGTAACCAAACTTTGTCGCCCACCTGAAAATTATGTGGCACCTGATGTTGATCATGGCGTTTCTTGTACTTGTCATTGGATTTCTATAGGATATCCTGAACCTATTGGAGGATGTGTTGGATCTGCTCAATGAACCAACTAGATTTGTCAGCTTTAGTTGGAGCAGGATATGAGTAGGTCGAGGTGACCACAAGGGGAAGTGCAAGATCTATGGGACCCAATGGTTGGAATCCCAACCCCAACTGAAAGGGGTTGTGGTCGGTTTAGATATGTAGGGCTCCATTGTAGATATGATGGACATAGGGAAGGATATCATCCCATGTGTGAGGGTGCTTGTAATTATACATGCGAAGGATATGCACAATCATTTGATTTATGACCTTGTTTTGGCCATTTTTCTGGGGGTGGAAGGCTATGGATTTGGTGAGCTTGGTGTCCAGACGTGACCAGAGGCTTGACCAGAATGTGCTGAGAAATCGACTGTCCCGATCTGAAAAAATGGTTTGTGGGATTCCAAAATTTACCCAGACTCATTCAAAGAAGAGCTTAGCAGTGGCCTCTGTTGTGATGCTCTTCTTGTAGGCAACCAGAATCGCCATCTTAGAAAAGTGATCAACAACCACAAAAACACATTCATTTATCTACTTGGTGGATGGGAGGCCCAACATGTAGTCCATTGATATGGATTCCCATGGCCTATCAGGAGTAGGAAGAGGGGTGTACAGGCCCTGTTTCTTAGTGGTCAGTTTGGAAATAAATAAGGCAGTGTAGGACCTGATATACTTGCTGACCTCCTGTCAAAGTTTCGGCCAGTAAAAATGTTTCTATAGCATCGCCACTATATTTTCGACGTCGAAGTTTCCTACCACCCGATTGTACTGGTATTCCTAGATTAGCTTCGCTCACTCTCTTGATGGAACACATATATGGCCCAGATGACACAACAACCCATCCTGAAGATGGAAATTATCGACAACTGCGTTTGCACCCAACATTTGGTAGGTGGTGGCAAAGTCTGGGTCTATTGCATAGAGTTGGGGCCATCCAGAGATCTCATGGCCACAATATTCTAGAACCGTGGTGAATGTCGCGACTGGCGGTTTGTTAAGGCAATCAACGACACAGTTGGTGCTTCCTGTTTTATACTTGATGTTGAGGTGGAATTGATGCAAGTATGTGGACCACTTTTGATGGCGATCATTCTGCAATTTTCCTTGTGTCTGCATGAATTGCAGTGGCTTATGATTAATGTGGATGACTTCCTCCTTCCTAAGAATGTAATGTCTCCACTGGCGACAAGCTTTCATAATGGAGTACATTTCTTTGTTGTAATTAGGGTACTTACGGACAACATCTTATAGTGTCTCACTATGATAGGCCACGGGATGGTCGTGCTGAGTGAGAACGATGCCCACAACATAGTCTGAAGCATCTGTCTCAATCTCAAAGAGTTGTTGCAAGTCTAGTAGTGAAAGTACTGGGGTTGAGCACAAGTGTTTCTTCAAATCATCGAACGCGTGTTTTTGGGACTGACCCCATGCAAAATTTGCCTTACCACCACCCATGGTTATTTGGATTAGGGCCCATGCAATATTGGAGAATCCCAACATGAACCTACGGTAGAAATTGGCAAGGTCCAAGAAGCTCCGAAGCTCAGTGAGTGTGGTTGGGGCTGGCCAGTCACGGATGACTTGGATATTGGATGGATCCACATGTACACCATGATGATCAATGATGTAGCCCAAGTAATGGACCATGTCCATGTCGAAGGAGCATTTTTCCAAGATGTCATATAGCTTGTGCTACCGTAGGGTGTGCAAAACCTATTGAATATGCTACAAGTGTTCGGCCCAAGTCTTGTTGTAAATGAGAATGTCATCCCAATACACCACTAAAAAAGTATTGGTGAATGGTCATAGGATATCATCCATCATCATCATGAAAGTGGCTGGAGCATTTTTCGAACCAAAGGGCATGACCAGCCATTCAAAAATGCCTTCCTTTGAATTGAAGGCGGTCTTCCATACATCTATATGTTCTATCAGGACCTAGTGGTAGCAAGACTTCAGATCAATCTTACTGAAGTATTTAGCCCCCATGAGTTGATCAAGGAGGTCCTCAATTCAGGGAATCAAGTACCGGTTTCTGACTGTGATTTTATTTAGAGCCCGATAATCAATGCAGAGTCGTCAGGTTCCATATATCTTCTGTACCAACACGATTGGGCCCTCGCAAGGTGATGAGCTGGGACAGATGTGGCCCTTGTGGAGAAGTTCTTGGATCTATCGCTTGATCTCCTCATTTTCTAATAGAGAGCCGCGATAGACTGGCCCATTGGACAGCGGTGCGTCGGGGGTCATATCGATGGGGTACTTGACCTGGCAGTGCAAAGGTACCCTGGTAGGTGAGGAGAACATATCCGAGTATTCTTCCACGACCTTATCTACTTTCTTCTGTTGTGTGGAGGGGTCGGACACAGAGACCCTATATGTGGTTGTGATCTTTCTCTCATTCTAAGAGCAAATCATGAAGAAGACGAACTTCCCCGTATGAGAGATGACCTTCCTGCATTTCTTAGCAGAGATCAAAGAAATAGAATTAGGTGGGACTGCCTCGGGTATCCTGTACAATTTCTTGTTCAAAGTAATAATAACATTAGGAGTCCTAGACTCATATACAACATGATATTTCCATAAATAAGGTTGTCCCAAAAGAAAATCACAAACTTCGATAGGAGAAACATCACACAATACCTCGTCTTTGAAGGGCTTGATGCCGTACAACAGTCGGCGTTGTTGGTTGATGCGGAGATCTCTTCCTTGGCAGAGCCATCCAATGGTGTACAGTTGTGGGTGTGGTATTGTTGGCAGGGCCAGCCGCTTGATGACCTCTGCTGAGATGAGGTTCTTCTGGCTACTGCTATCAACGATGAAGTGCAACAGGGTGCCTTTTACCCACATATGTGAATGGAAGAGGCACTCTCCTGCTTTTGGCTCATCTGGTTCATAAGGCTGGATCTTGGTGGTAGAAACGGTGGCATTGGGTTTCGTGTCAATGATCCTTCTTCCCCTTTCTGGTTCTGACTCAGATTTAGAACCCGCATCTGATTCAGAGGCTTTCACTTCGGCCACCAGTGACTGCTTTGAACGACAGTGAGCAGTGTTATTCGAAGGGCTCTTATGGAAGTCACACCACTTCCCGGTGTCTTTCTTTATCTTTCCAGTGTTCTTCTTTGCATGCGGCTTCGACTGGTTGTCCTGATACTCTCCATATTTTCTATGTCCTTTGTTCTTTGGTTTGGGGCTGCCCTTTCCTGGATTTTGTTGTGAGGGGTTCCCAGGCCCAAATTGCCGCGTCTTTTGTTTCAGCTTCTGCTCGATTTTGATGGCATATCAGTAGGTCATGCCCAAGGATGAGATGTCCAGAAATTACATTTCTGTGTGGATGTATCTATGAAGAGCACCACGATACTTGAGCACCAGATGTCATTCTGAATATTTGATACCCAGCTTGGTGCACAAGGTAAGGAAGATATTTTTGAAATCTGGCACTGCTTGGTCTCTTTCTTGCCACAGTGTGGTCCATTTTGTATACAAGTCGTCATAACTTCCGACAGGGTAGTATTGTTCCTTAATAGCATCCCTGAAGGATTCCTAAGTGGTCGTGACTGTAAATAATGAGGGTTCCTCTTTTTCCTTTTTCTCACAGAAAGTTTCCCACCAAGATTTGAAAAAGTAATATTTTCTCTATTTGAAAAGTTATGGACAAAAAAATACCCTTCTAGTAGATTCAACCACTTGTCTACAACATTTGTGTGTATCTGACCTTCCAATATAGGAATATTGAATTTTATTTGTACCTTGAAGGGGGCGACGCTTCTGCTCGAAGAAGATGTGACGCCTCTGCTCTGAAGGCCTTTTTACAATAAACAGGAATGCCAAAAACCCTAGACTTCCAAAAACCTAACCCTAGGAGATGAAGTGCCAAAAGTCATGTGGGCACTGTTTGGGTAAGTTAGTACATCAACTTCCCAGGGTCATAACTTTTGCATACGATCTCTGTTTTAGGCACATGATAGCCCGTTGGAAAGGTATCGTCGAGGAGATTCATTTTTGGGGAAACATCAAATGAATTAGTTTTTTTCTCCCCGGTTTCCCAAAAAATGTCATTTAGGGCCTCAAAATGGCTCTGGAAGTTTCAGGACTCGAAAAACTGCTAAAAATAATAAATTACCAAAATTGCTAGAAAACTGTTTTGAGCCAATTGGAAAAGGTGGGTGGCAACCGATATCCACCTGCATCAATTTTCTTCCTCGCTATTCTAATGGATTCACTTCTGGAAAGCCAACGATGGATGTTTGAGGAGGTTGTCAAATCACCCTTTCATATGCTCGATTTGCCTTGTCATTTGTCTCCGGTGCTTTATTTTGGTGTGATCTCTCCTCTACTGCGACTGTGGGCCATATCCTTCTATGGGTTTCTCCTTTTGTTTCCATTATGTTCAGGGTTTGATGTATGTTCATATATTCGGTTCCTTTGATGCAAGGGTGATGGTGTCATGTCTCAGTATCTTTGGCGCTGGTTTTAGGGGTTTTTGAATATCTTTTCTTCTGGATCTAAGCATAATGAGTGTTGGTGTATTTTTTTGCTTCCTGTTCGTGAATTTTCTCTTCCATTTTCCATTGGTGGGTGTATCAGTGAATTGAGGTCCTTCATGTGGGCATGCGGTGTTGTTGGAGAAGCAGGGCAACGCTTTAAGGTCCTATTTTTGGGTGTGCCATGTTGTTGGTCTTTCTATGTTTGGCTTCATGGAGATGTGGGAAGTTTCCTTGTTGATTGTGGGAGCATGGGTTCTTCTGGTGCTTCTGATCTATTAGTTTCTTGTCAATAGAGGATTTCATACCACTCTGTCCTGGTCCATCTCTCTCTTGCAGATCCTTTGGGGCACTGTTTTCACAGCTCGTTCATGACAGTTTTTGGGGGTTTGTATTACACTTTTGGTTTGGTACCAGTGTTTAGCTTGGTGACTGACCTCTTTCCTTTAACATCTGGGGCTGTGGTTTTTCTTCTTGATCTTATATTTATTGTATAGATTTACTATTTTTTGACTAGCTTTTTGTTGGCTTCTATATGGCCTTTTTTGGGTTGGATCACCCCGTCTAAAGATGAATGTGCTTAAAGCACCTACAAAATGTATTTTGATTCTTTTTGGATGAATAAAATCATGCTATATATATATATATATATATATATATTCCTATAATATTGGCATATGATCCTACTCTGTAAAATTGGTATCAGGGCCAGTAGTGTGAGCTAGTTTATGCCTGAGCAGTGGGCCAGGAGCCTATCAGACATTCTCTTTCTCTGGAACAGAGAACTACGATTAAATGCCCTGCTTTTCTGTGCATTTATAGCTAATATACTAAGTTTCTTATGTACAGTTTAGTGGATTAATACAAAGAAGTTTGTTTTGAAGTGATTCTACTTAGATATGAGCCATGTGTCTGAAGTATATGATTGTTAGAAGTGAAAATGTTTTGTATTGAGTGAAGTGATCTACTTGATTCTGGTCTCCAGCAGTTGTTGTAGGACACGTAAGTTAGCCGTTAAGCCAAAGAAAGGCGTGGAGTGTTGCAAAGTCCTTTTCCCATAGTAAGTCAGATCTTACCTCTCAATATATTTTCTTACCTACAATATCTTAAGTATACTGTTAGAATTTGCAGTAGTTGATAATGGATTCAAGGAATGACAAAGCTTCTTATGATCTATCTGTTGATGTTAAATATAAAACTTCTAGATGGTATAAGCATTTTCTCAGTCAATCTTCTTCATCCAAGTCTCTCTATAATACGAGATTAATTGCCCAGGAATATGAGCTTGATATAAATTGGAGAATGCCTGAGATAGAACCCTCAAAAATTTATGATTTGTTGATGTTTAAGTTTTGTTCTTCTACTCTTATTAGATATTGTTCACACAATGTACCTATCTCTCTTGGTCAAACCGTTTATCAGATCCCACTAATCCAACAAGCTGATATTGATTGGGGATTAGAACATGGATATCAATATGTCCATCTTAGCCTTATTTAGTTTGGAATCAATCCATTAGTTAAATCTGGTTTACATACCTCTGTACTAAATTGTATAATTGACTCACAGCATAATACCTTCTCTGATGCATTAATCTCTGGATTCCAATCTCCTTTGCACAATGACCCCGCATGGTCGTCTGCCTACCAAGATTTCAAGTTTCATTGACCAACCCCTATATCTCTACTCTACTTCAAGCCTATGTATAGTTTTATGGCTTCAATATGGATGAAGCTTCAAATATTTCCCAACTGCATACAACTCCCTGTCTTTGCTTTGTTTCCACAACAATGCCCCCACTAAATCCAAAGTTACTCCAACGCGCTACCTCCGAAAGCGTGGTGGTTGGACCAGGAAATGTTTCTCCTCTCACATTAGGTTTTTCAAAACTAACTGCTATTGATGAATGGTCTACAGAATATGAACCCATTTCCTCCAGAATATCGCCTCCTATGGCTAGAGAATTAAAAATTGAACAAAATTCCTCTGGAAGAAATATATTAAGAATAGGAAGATCACAGAGTACTATAAACAATAATTTAGATGTATCATCTTTTAGTAGCTCTGATTCACATCCAAGAAAGTCTTCCTCTTCTTCCATATACTCATCATCTTCTTCTTTCTCTAAAGCCCCTGTATATAAACCTGTTTTAAATAAGTCTGCTTTAGATGATCATTTGTTCTTACACCAGAAAGGTTCTAAGAATTGCTATTATTGTCAAAAGCAAATTCCTATGCAAGAACTAACTCCTGAACCTTCTGAAACTACAAGAATATCTCATATTCCATCTGCTCCAAAGAATTTCCGGACATTCCAATCTAAAATAGAACATACTGGCCAACATGCCAATTGTCCTGAATGCCTAGATCTAGCAATCCCTCAGATCAAAATGATGAACACTCCTTTACCAAGAAGTGATAGGGATAAGAAAGCTACCCTTCCTCAAAGGAATATTGGACCAGGAAATCATACTCCATCGTTCAAGAATGATCTTGTAGCTGACCTAGATTTTATAAAATATAGAAAGGCAGATGCAAAACAATCTCAGGATATAGTGAGATTGCAAAATTATGCAAACTACCAATGAGTCTGTCTTGCTCAGAATATTGATGATATATCGCAAGATTTGCTACAGAAAAAAATTCATATGAATGGTTTGCATTCAGAGATAGATTCTTTAGAAAATAATCAGGAACTTCTAAAGTCCCAACTTGTACATATCCTTGGAAAATTAGATACAATTTAGACTGTTGTTCAAAGTCTAAAAGATTATTTTGAACAGGAAAAGGAGACTCCTTCTCCTATTAAATTTGATGATATTGAAAGACATGCTTCTTTCAATTGGTTTGGTAATACCAGTTCCAAAGAGGAACAAAAACATCTAACTCTTAAACAGTTAGCTAATGAAGTTCCAAATCTAGTTTTGGCAAGAATTGCTGAAGTTCTGGAAATAGCTACTGAAAAGATAGAGTTAGTAAAGAAACAATCTTCTACTTTGAAAGAAGACATTTGCAAAGCACAACAAGTTAACATATCCCTAGTCCCATTTATAAAGGGGATAGATGAAGAAGAAAGTTCTACCAAGAATGCACCACGTTCATCACATGATGATGCAGGAGGAAATGCTTTCCAATCTGCTTGGGAAAAATGGTGCAATGCCAAATATGGTTCTTCCAAGAAAGTCTTGTTTGATCCAGCTAATTCTGCCGAACATGCCTCATTCTCTAGAGAAAACATAGAATCTGCCCCAATAACAAATCTAAATTGCATATCCAAGAATGAAATGATGTTAATCTTTCAGAAATGGCAAGCATGGGCAAGGACCCAGAAAATGATATTTCAAAACAAGATAGCCTGGAACGAGTTAACCTTGAGATTAACTTGGGGATTTACAGGAAATTTAGGACTCTGGTGGGACAGAATCCGATAAGAAGATAAGCTCAGATTAATGAATCATGATAATCCTATAGAAGAGCTTATAAAAGCAGTTGTACATGAATTCTATGGCAATGCAAAAATAGATTCAAATCATTATGCTGATTTATTTATGAACCAAAAATTATGCCATATCTCTCAACTCCCTGAATTCTTATGTACAATGCAAGATTTATTGTATAAATCTCCAGATCCAGAAAATGTAGCATACCTTAGAAAATATTTGTCTACAATGCCTGGAAAAGTACATGACCTCGTTAGAGATCAATTTGAAGAATTAAATATTGATATCTCACAACTCTCTCTAGCAGGCTTGCATGAGCATATTGTTATGGCTCTGCAAAAAGAATGTCTTCGCAGAAAAACAAACAAATATGTGAAGAAAAAATTAGGTTTTGACTCATCTGTCTGTGATACATTCGCAGAAACTTATCATTTTGGTTGTAACAAAAAGAATGCTAGAAAGGAATCCTGTAAAAAGGATTGTGGTTGTTTTAAATGTAAATCTAAGTCACGAGGATTCTCTAAGAAATACCCTAAGAGGTTTACTAGAAATAGTCACTCTAGGAAGAAATCCTATTTCAAACGCCGGCCACAAAATCGTCAAGCAAAGCAGTCATCCTGCTTTATCTGCAAAAATCCTAGCCACTGGGCTTCTCAGTGTCCTCTGCGAACTAAAACTAAATTCCAATCAAAGATTATGGATCTATTCCAATCTGGTTATGATCCTTCCGAATGGGATTTGGTTGACAGTCGTTCAGATGGTGAATACCTTTCACTAAATGAGGATAGTGACTCCTTTCCCGAAAACGACCTCATTGATCAAGCCTCTGATGCTGATTTAGACTCATCACAAGTAGTTGAAACCATGAACTTTCTATACATTAAAATGATGTCTCCTCATTCAGACCTATCATCTCTCCTTCAACAAAGGTATGTTCTCCAAGAAAAATTGTTCGTTCTTACTCCTGGACAATTCCATCTCTCCCAACGTTATGCTTCTCAACTTTCCCATCTCTCTGCTCAAATTGACAAAATCCAGTAGCCAAGCATGGTGAATATCCACAATTACGCACCCAAAGATGCTGACTTCATTCCATCCCAGCAAAAAGAAAGAAGAGAAAAAGGTATTGTCACAATTTCCGAACCAATTCAGGAAAATCCATTACATGATGAATCTTTGGACAATACTATATTTCATCTTGAAGAATCAATCAAAGAAAAAGAAGCACTAGTTGCTAATTTATGGAAGAGCTTAAAACTTCAGAAAGAAGAATTGAACTTTCTAAAGATGAAAAGAGATGAACAATTAGAAAAAGAAATGTTCAATGAAGAAACAGAAAGAGAACCATATGAGTCTAAGCAAATGAATGGCTTAGACGACAAATTGGTCATTTTTGTAAGTCTCAAGGTCCATGGATATCTACAGTATACATTAGATGCACAGCTTGATACAGGTGCCATGAATTCTTGTGCAAAGCATGGAGCTATACCAGCCTACTATTGGAAACCAATTGATATCTCTTTTAGAGTTGTCAATAAGTCTGAAATTAAGATCAAATACATTTCCCCAAACTTTCCTATACTGATTCAAGAAGCCAAAGTAGCTGTTACACTCTATTGTTATGATACTGGTGTAGATATATTATTGGGACAAGATTTTGTGAATAAATGTTTACCTTTTGTTATAGGTAGTGATTTTGTACAGCTTATAGTTATGGGTAAAGCAATTAAAGTACCCAGCAAATCCTATTATGAAACAAGGATAGCAGTAAAGCAAACTTTCCAGCAAGTTGAAAAATCTACTAGCAGTCTGATACATATTCAGAAGATTATTGGTCATACTGAAAAGCATGGTATTGAAATAATAAAGGATATCAAGGATAAAATAGAAAAATATTGTACATCAGATTATCCCAATTCTTTTTGGACCAGAGAAAAGTATTTTGTCAGTCTGCCTTATAAATAAAATTACACTCCAAAGCCTCAAAAAGATTCTGTAAATCACATGTCTCCAATAGAATGTGAATATTGTTAGAAAGAAATTTCAGAGCTCCTAGAAAGAAAATTGATAGAAATCAGTAGAAGCCCTTGGGCTTGTCCTGCTTTTTATGTAAATAAACACAGTGATCAAAAGAGAGGAAAACCTAGAATGGTAATCAATTATAGAGATTTAAATGATGCTCTACTTCCAATCAGGTTTCCCTTACCATCAAAAGAATTGTTGTTTTCAAAAATTGGGAAGTGTAATGTTTTTAGCAAGTTTGACTTAAAAAGTGGTTTCTGGCAGATTGGTATAATCCCTAAAGATAGATATAAGATAGCTTTTGTTGTCCCAAATGGATAGTACCAATGGAAGGTGATTCCTTTTGGTTTGAAGAATGCTCCTTCAGAATTCCAGAAAAGGATGGATGACATCTTCAAACATCTCAATTTTGTCATTGTATATATTGATGATTTGCTTGTTTGTTCTGTAAATTGTAAAGCTCATGTACAACATCTCAAAATTGTCTATGACCTCCTGTATAAACATGGTTTGGTGCTCAGTCGTTCAAAGATTTTTTGGGCACAGACAAAGATAGAATATCTTGGTTTGATATTATCTAAAGGAGAAGTAGAACTCCAAGATCATATTTTGAAAAAACTTTCTGAATTCCCTGATGAAATTTTGGATCAAAAACAACTACAAAGGTTCCTTGGTTGTTTGAACTATATCTGACAGTTTTATGAAAATCAAGCTAAGGATGTCAGAATACCTCAAAAAAGATTGAGTAAAGTTATGCCATGGAATTACAAGATGACACAAGATGTTCAAGTCATAAAGCAAAAGATCCAGAACCTCCCTAAGTTACATCTTCCAGATATGACTTTTCAACTCATACTTGAAACTGATGCCTCAAATGACACTTGGGCAGCAGTATTGTTATAGAAGAATGGTCCAAAGCTGGAAGAAGTGTGTATATATACTTCAGGATGCTTTAGTGATACAGAATCAAGATACCCTTCATCACATAAAGAGATTCTTGCTGTCAAGAATGGAATTAAAAAATTCAGATTATTCTTAAAACCTGTACATTTTATAGTAAGAACAGATCTGAAACATATGAAGGGCATGTTATCTAATCAACGTCTGTTGGAACAGGGAAACAACAGAATATTGCGATGGAGTCTTTGGCTTGATGGATTTGATTTTGAAATCCACTATAAACCTGGTAAAGATAATTGTGTTGCTGACCTTCTTACCAGAGAAGCTTCTCCTCATACAGAGAAAGACAAGACCATAAAATGGCTTCATCCTCTTTGAGCATAAGGGATGATCCTCCACCTGGATTCAAATGGATCCTTGTGTGTAAAAATTGTGAATACTGTTATTGTTTTGATTGCTTAAGTTGTAGCATTAAGTCAAGTCCAGCTTGCATAAATATTCTAAATAAATGGATACAAACATATAATCACTGTGTATTCCATTTCGGTTACTTCAGAATGAGCCATAATATGGCTAGAAGATCAGTCACAGGAGGACCTATGCAAGGTCAAATATATATCTTGCTTTATACACCTTGTATCACATATGAAGATTATTGAAAGATAATGCTATAGGTAAAATATGATGGTTCCTATTGGATAATCTTTGAATGCTCGACATTCAAAGAATCACAGATCTGGTGGTCTGGATGGTTATATATCCTATTCTGGACTTATTGTCCTAGAGATATTCTCTTCTTTGGACAAAGTAAAGATGCATTCAAGCAGTGGTTCAGAGCAGAAATTGAAGAAGCTGCACATTACGAAGGATGGTTTGTTTTTAACTTATCATTCCGAGGTAGTGAGTTAAATTTTGAAAAGTTTGAGCCACCTCGACCTCAAGCATATAAAGTGACCAATGAATATTATGGGGATTTATGTGTCCCAGAAGACGAGCTTATTCCAGCAATGAAGGGATCTCCTTTTTACAAATGTTTCAGTGGGCTACCCCCATTTTCAAATGAACATAACTCTTCACCAAGCAGTCATTTCGATTATAACAGTGATGGATCATTTGATTCAATTGTTGAATATAATATAATAAATCGTATGGAAGCATGATGGGCCAAGTGGTCCCTATTTTGTCATAATGATAGATTGATTCTTTTCATGTCTAACGGGATGACAGTGGTGTCCCTTCAGTTCCGTGGGTTCCTGTAGAACTCCACTATGTATCCATGTGATAAAAGTATTTGTATTATTAGATTTGCGAATATTTTTTTTTTTATCTGTCATTCCGTAAAAGTCGGTATGGGTCCCCATATGGCCGAGCCTCTAAGGGACGAGATAACAGCTGTAGTCCACAGCTGC
Organism: Picea engelmannii; assembly: GCA_009831015.1. Classification (NCBI taxonomy): domain Eukaryota; kingdom Viridiplantae; phylum Streptophyta; class Pinopsida; order Pinales; family Pinaceae; genus Picea; species Picea engelmannii. The sequence goes on from ML782502.1 coordinate 298,001, forward strand.
ACCATCCACTTGAAGGAATCTTATCTTTAACAGGCAGTTTCCAGTCCATTACTACCGGCAACCTGTTAAATTTAGTATAAATAAGCCTCTTCTCCTCTCATTTCAGGAATTCGGAGATCGAGAGAGAGTCTAGGCTAGAGTCTTAGAGTGTGTGTGTCTGAGCAGTGTGTATCCTCTTCACTCGCCTTCGGAAACTTGTGAATGAAAAACACTGATCTCAAGTGTAATATTCCTATAATATTGGCATATGATCCTACTCTATAAAATTGATATCAGAGCCAGTAGTGTGAGCTAGTTTTTGCCCGAGCAGTGAGCTAGTTGAATTATATATATATATATATATATATATATATATATATATATATATATATATATATATATATATATATATATATA
>ML782502.1:311950-330621 GCA_009831015.1 Picea engelmannii
TCTTTGGAAGTTCTCAATGTGCTCGGTAATTGAACCCTTTTTCTTGAGATTTATCAATTGGCTAAAGAAGGTATTGCTCCTTGTATCCTCATAGTGTGCTATCATTTCTTCTGTGAAAATTGTCCAAGTGACGAGTGATTTGCAAGAACAAAGCTATTGATACCATACAAATTGATTAGGTTCTAAATATAAAGAAGCAATTCGTACCTTTTTTGTATGTGGCACATTATGGAGATCAAAGAATTGCTCCATCTGAAGTATCCATGTGATTGGGTCCCTGCCATCAAACTTCCTCATATCAATCTTAGGAACGTGGTTAGTATTCAAACCAAAGTTGGAGTTTCTCCATTCTTGATTCACCTTCCTTGTGTCCTCATCATGAATTTCATGGGATGCATTTTCACTTTCAAGTGTCTTCTCTGTTACAAAATTTTTCAATACTTCCATGATCTCCCCTTTTAAACCCTCCATCATCTCTTGTAGTTCATATTTTGTTACTATCTTCTTTTGTAAGTCATTTATGTCTCTACGCATTTCTTCACCTTCATCAAGAGTGCAAGTAGGATTGTCTGGAGGCTTATTTGGTGTAGAAGTTCCCTTTTTGGGTGGCATGTTGGCCAAGTATCACTTTTGAACCTTGATTTTGAGGTGGTTCTTCTAGACAATCTTTCTTCTGTTGTATCTCCCAATTTTCAGCCCTTCTGGGCATGAAACTTTCTTTTATGTAGTTCTCTGATATTTCTTCTCTACAATGCCACAGGTCCGATCAAAATTGGATGTGCCAAGTGGGATTTATGGTAAATTTCCCACAACTTGCCGATTTTTGGACTTTCCAGGAGATCTCGCTTGTACAGCATGCCCTGCACAAAATAATTGGTATAAAATTCTGAAACTCGCACCAAAAATACTACAGACTGTCCACAATCCAATGAAACTAGTCCCACTCAATTTGGATACTCTAGGAAGCAGTTATGATTGTTTTACTTGGAACACCTTCTTGAGACTAGTCAATAGGACTAGTAAGATACCCTATCTTACACAGGGTGTATCTACAAATTTAATATGACCCAGAAGATTAAATTTTTACCACAGATACCTTACTAATTTATGTAAATAGCCTCTGGATTTCAGGGTCTGAAAAGTTACAGAAAATCTTTTATAGCGAAAATTCTGCAATGACTCAATTCAGGATGATTCCAGAACCCTAGCTTGTACAGGTTGTATCTCTGAAATAATAAGGCCTCAGGAGCTAAAGTTTGAACCCAATGTACCTTGATCTGTATACTAAATATCCTCGAAGTCGTTCCTTCTGAAACATTGTAGAAAAAAAGTTATAGCGAAAATTCCAAGGTGTCTCAGATGTAACAATGAAACCCCAAGACCTTGAGCTCTGATACCATATGTTATGAACCAAATATCAATATAGCATAGAAAACCTCAGAAAAAGTACTCAATGCCTTGAAAAAGAGATAATTTCAGATAATAAGCCTCTTCGAGGGGGAAACCTCCTATTACCCCACTTAAATGTTCAAGTACAAGATGATTCAAAATGAAAATGTCTCCTTGGTATATATAGGAGACTAGGAGGTATAATTACAACTAATGGCCTAAATCCGACATAAATAAAATAACATTACTAATATAATATGCCCCAATTAGGGGGTAATGAGCCAATATTAGGGCTTAACAACCTGGATGTATCTATGCATGCCACCATGATACTTGAGCACTAGATTTCACTCAAAATGTTTGATACCCATATTGGTGAGGAAGGTATGGAAGATATTTGTGAACTTTGGCACTGCTTGGTCCCTTTCCTACCGCAGTGTGGTCCATTTTGTATATAGGTCGTCATAAATTTCAACAGGGTATTATTGTTCCTTAATAGCATACATGAAGGATTCCCAGGTAAGTGTGACTATAAATAATGAGGGCTCCTCCATTGCCTTTTTCTCACAGAAATTCTCCCACCAATATTTGACATGGGGGCTGGCTTTGAGGAGCGCAAATGTAATATTTTCTCTATTTGAAAAGTTATGGATAGAAAAATACCCTTCTAGCAGATTCAACCATTTGTCTTTAGAATCTACATCTATTTGAACTTCAAATATAGGAATATCAAAGTTGATCTGTACCTTGAAGGGGGTAGCGCCTCTGCTCGAGGTATATGTGTCACTTTTCAACAACTGTCGAAGGATTTGTGAAAATTTTTCCATCATCTAGTTCCTTTGTTGCTCAAGGCCTTTCTCAAGAAACATTTTAAAAGGATCTCATGTCCCATCGTCTTTCTTTTTTATTTCCATGGAAGTTTTTTTTTGCGTGTGAGAGAAGTTTTCCTCAAGATAGTCAAGCTCAAGACCCAGCTCATATACCCTAACCTCGTCGGGGACATACACTAAAAAATGACAAGGAGTAGAGTGTTATGATATAACTGATCCATATTTATGAGCAAAATGAAATGAAAACACATATTTGTAATATTAACATAGAGAGACAGTGAATAAAAATAGAGATACAATAAATCTGGACTTCTATTAAATAAGAAATATGTTGAAACTGTAAAGTGCAGACTGAAACAATCTTGCTAGAATGGTGGCAACTTATCTCTGAAAAGAGATGTCACGGCTACGCTCATTCGCAAGAAGATGAGTACAATGAGGCTCTCAAGGAAATTTTTACAATAAAACATGAATTCCAAAATCCTAGACATCCAAAAACCTAACCCTAAGATATGAAGTGTCAAAAGTCATGTGAGCCCTATTGGGGTAAGTTAGTAAATCAACTTCATGGGGTCATAACTTTTGCATACAATCTTTGTTTAGGGCGCACGATAGCTAGTTGGAAAGGCATTGATGAGGAGCTTCATTTAGGGGGATAAATTAGGGACTTGTTGTATTTTTGAGGTGCCTAATCACGAAAAAACATCATTTAGGCCCTCAAAATGGCCCCGGAAGTTCAAGAACTGAAAAACTGCTAAAAATAGTAAGTTGCTAAAAAAATGTTTTGAGCTAGTTGGACAAGGTGGGTGGCAACCGAGATCCTCCTGGATCAATCCTACCCCCTTAAAAAATTATTATCTCCATTGTGATGAGTTCCCCCATTAGATGAGGAAATCTCTGCTGAATTTGGCCCCGAGTGAGCCACTTTCCTTACTGCAGGAGCTGCCCTGCTTTGAAAACTCAATAAAGATGGATCCTCTGCTGGTGAGTTTCCTTGACCTGTGTGTCCATGATTTGATAAGTGGATTCATGTTCCATGCAGTTAGGGTTGATCTCTATTGGTGTCAATTGTTTTGCTATCTCCGAGGCGTCCAATAATGGTGGAAAATAAGGCCGAAGGAGGTCCACATTGAATACTAGGTGCAAGCCAAGGAATGGGGGAAAGTTGAGCTGAAAAAAATTGTCACCCACAACCTTGGTGATTGTGTAGGGTCCATAAAGGAGTGAACGAAGCTTCCAATGAGGCCCTGTAAGGATTTCTTTCTACCAGTGAAACCAAACTTTGTCTCCCACCCGAAACAAGTGTGGCACCTGGTGGTGATCATGGCACTGCTTGTACTTAGCATTGGGCTTTTATAAAATATCTTGAACCTGTTGGCATATGTGTTGGATCCACTCAATGAATCGGGTGGCTTTGTTATATCTAGTTGGAGCATGTGACGAGTCTTCCTGGGTGGTCGTAAGGGGTAATACAACATCCATGGGACCCAATGGTTGAAATCCCAACCCCACCTGAAAGGGGTTGTGGTCGATTGAGCTATGTATGGATCTATTGTAGTTGTTATGAACATAGGTAAGACTCTCATCCCAGGTGTGGGGATGCTTGGAATTGTACATGTGCAAGATGTGCATGATATTTCAGTTCACGACCTCCATTTAGCCATCCGTCTGGGGGTGGAAGGTAGTGGACTTGGTGAGCTTGGTGCTCAATAGTGACCAGAGGCTCGACTAGAATGTGTTGAGGAACCAACTGTCCTGATATGAAATAATGGTTTGTGGGTTCCCAAAGTGTACCCACACTTGTTCAAAGAAGAACTTGGCAGTGGCCTCCACTATGATGCTCTTCTTGCAGGCGACCAAAATCGCCATCTTGGAAAAGAAATCAACAACCACAAAAACACAGTCATTTCCCCACTTGGTGGATGGAAGGCTTGACATGTAGTCCATTGAGATGGATCCCCAAGGCCTGTCAGGAGTAGGAATAGGAGTGTACAAGCCTTGTTTCTTAATGGCCAGTGGAAATAGCGTAGGAAATGCAGGACCAAATATAGTTGATGACATCCTGTCGAAGTTTTGGCCAATAGAAATGTCATTGCAAAACTACCACTGTCTTTTCCATGCTAAAGTGTCCTGCCACCCGAATGTAGTGGGCTTCCCAAATCATCTTCGCTCGCTCGCTTGATGGAATTCATAGATGGCCCAGATGGCACAACAACCCATCCTGAAGATGGAAATTAGTGACAATTGTGTTTGCACCCAACATCTGGTAGGTGTTGGCAAAGTCAGGATCTGTCTCATAGAGGTGGGGTCGTCCGAAGGTATTGTGGCCAAAAGAATCGAGAACTATGGTGAGTTCCATGAATGGAGGTCAGCTGAGGAAATTAGCAACTTGGTTGATACTTTTTGTTTTATACTTGATGTTGAGGTGGAACTGTTGCAAATATGCGCATCACTTCTGATGGCGGTCATTCTGCAATTTACCTTGTGTCTGCATGAACTGCAATGAATTATGATCAGTGTGGATGATTGTCTCCTTCCTCAGAATGTAATGCCTCCACTAGCGGCAGGATTGCACAATGGAGTACATTTTTTTTTTGTAAGTAGGGTACTTACAGATCACATCTGATAGTGTCTCACCATGATAGGCCACAAGGTGGCTATGTTGAGTGATGACTGTACCCACAACATAGTTTGAAGCATATGTTTCGATCTTAGAGGGGTATTGCAGGTCAGGTAATGAAAACACTATGGAAGAGTACAAGTGTTGCTTAAGATCATCAAATGATTTATGTTGGGATAGGCCCCACACAAATGTTTCCTTACCACAACCTCTAGTTCTTTTGTTGAGGGCCCATACAATATGGGAGAATCCCAACACAAACCTTTGATAGAAATTGTCAAGGCCTAAGAAGCTCTGAATATCAGTGAGCGTGGTTGGGGTTGGCTAGTAAAAAATGACTTGGATCTTGGGTGGATCAACATGCACACCATGTGCATCAACAATGTAGCCTAAGTAATGGACCTTGTCCATGCCAAAGGATCGTTTTTCCAAGTTGGCATATATCTTGTGTTGTCATAGATTGTGCAGAATAGGGATGATTTTAAGGATGGAAATTTATTTTTAAATGTAGAAACCTTGGAAAATCTTACTAATCCTTCATATGCCAACTATAAATGTTTGGTGATATTTTTGTAAAAATATTCAAATTTCTAAGGATTTTATATAGTTTTTATAAAGTTTTGGCAATTTTTAAGGTAAAATAATTTTATCCTATAGAATTTGGGCAAATTATTTTTAAAATAGCGAATCTCGTTTTTGGAAAAACCATGGAAAATTAGCCCATGAGTGAAATTCATCCCCTAAAATCATCCATGGTGCAGAACCAATTGAATATGCTACAAGTGTTCTTACCAAGTCTTGTTATAGTCAAGGATTTCGTCCAGATAAACCACCCCAAAATAATTAGTGAAAGGCCCTAAGATATCATCCATCATCCTCATGAAAGTTGTTGGGGAATTTGTCAAACCAAAGGCAATGACCAACCATTCAAAAATATCTTCTTTTGAATTGAAGGAATTTTTCCATACATCTGTTGTTTCTATTGGGACTGGATGGTAGCCAAACTTCAGATCAATCTTACTGAAGTATTTGGCCCCCTAGAGCTGATCAAGGATATTGTAGATTCGGGAAATTGAGTATTGGTTCCTGACTATGATTTTATTTAGTGCCCAATAATCAATGCAGAGTCGCCAAGTCCCATCTTTCTTCTGCACCATCATGAATAGACTTCCAAAAGGTGATGAGTTGGGTCGAATGTGCCCCTTGTGGAGCAGTTCTTAGATCTGACGCTTGATCTCCTCGTTTTATAGTGGGCCTAATGGTTAAGAACATGTGTTTCCTCTTAAGAGTTCACAAGTTAAACTCCATAGGGGGGTAGGGTATGTATACCTCCGTATACTTTACCAGTCAAATCATTGGGCAGAGGGGTGTCCCTTGTCCAAAAAACAAGGTGGCCTCATACACCAATTTGGTGTGGCTTGGTCATGACCTTAAAAATAGATTAGTAGTAGTAGTAGTAGTAGTAGTAGTAGAGAGCAATGATAGACTGGCCCATTGGGTAGCTGGGTAGCCGTGCACAGGGGGTCAAATCGATGGGATGCTTGACCCGACAATGCAAAGGTACCCCAGTAGGTGATGATAATATGTCTTTGTATTCTTCCACGACTTTATCTACTTTCTTCTGCTGCGTGGAAGGGTCAACCATAGAGACCATCGATGTGGCTGCAACCTTTCACTCACTCTGAGAGTGGATCATGAAGAAGAAAAAATTCTCGGTCTGAGAAATGACCTTCCTGCATTACTTGGCAGAGATCAAGGAAATAACACTAGGTGGGACTACCTCGGGTATCCTATACAATTTCCTCTTCAAAGTAAGAATAACACTATGAGGCCTAGACTCATATACAACATGGAATTTCCATAAATAAGGTTGGCCCGAAAGAACATCACAAACTTCAAGGGGACCAACATCACAAAATACTTAATCTTTGAATGGCTTCATGTCATATGGCAGGCAACACTGTTGATTGACGTGAATATCACTTCCTTCACGAAGCCATTCGATGGTGTAGGGTTGTGTATGCGGTGTTGTCGACAGTGCTAGCCACTTGGTGACCTCTCCTAAAATGAGGTTCTTTTGTCTACCGATATCAATGATGAAGTGAAACAGAGTGCCTTTTACCCACATTTGTGAATGAAAGAGGCGATCGCCTTCCACAACAATGGCACTGTGCTTCGCATCAATGATCCATCTCCACTTTTCTGGTTCTAACTCAGAGTCAAAACCCACATCTGATTCAGAGGATTTTACCTCAGCCACCAATGACTTCTTTGAGTGACAATAAAAAATGTTATTCTAGGGGCTCTTATGGAAGTCACATGATCCAAAAATGATAGGTTTTACTGAAAATTGCAAGTCTAGTTTATTGTATTTTATGCATCGGATCGATAAGAATTCAAAATACATCAACTTTACTATTTGTTGCGGAATATCAATTATGACTTTTACTTGATGCTCATTAATGATTAAAGAGTTCAGCCATTATAAACCATGCTGCAAATTAATAGAAGATAACAACAAACAAAAAAGAGAAATAGAGGCAAGAACTTGTTAACGGAGTTCACCAATAGTTGGCTACGTCTTTGGGCCTGCTTCTAAGTGGAGGACCTCTTTATTGCTCTTCAAATGATCAAGTTCTCTTTACATTGGCTCTTTGTTGTTACAAAACATTCTTCAGATCTGTTGTGCAAGACCTCCTTGCTTAGATACATACATGCCTCATCAAACTCCTCTAAAAAACATGACAAAAATGCCTCTCAAAACATGAGAAATGGCCAAAAACACAAGCTGCTCCTCAAAATACCTGCATCAAAAAGTTTTTCGTCAAGCTAAAAAAATCCTGGTTTATATATTTTTTAGGCTCAACAAGAGAATCCCAACTTCCGCTGAAGATTTGGCCTCTTTTTAGGATCAAATCCCCCTTCAAATAGCCAAGAAATCCTGAAAAAATACATATTTTGGGCTACATATAAGGCAAAAGCCCACTTTTAATTAAAAATACACAGAGTAGACCCCTAGAGGTGGTGCGCGCCCCTTTTAAATGGTCATATGAGCTTCATATGGCCAATTTCTAGCCCAAAGGGCTAAGCGTTGGCCCTAATCTTGCGCTAGCTCCTGGTTATATGGCGCATATGATGTGACCACCCCCTGATCATGCGCCTAATCCAAGTGTTGGCTCATGGTTTTGGGGCACACTCCATGGAACCACCCCTTATCACCTCTGCGTGCGTAGGGATAAGCTCCTAGATATAAGGTTTTGGTTCCGAGCATATGCAATACTGTGGGTTGGGGCTTGGCCCCAACCCCCTCCTTTTTCGCCCTATTCACATATGCACTTTATATATTAAAGTGTGGGTTATATATAACAAGAAACACTTATGGCGTGTTGGTGATAGGACTCTACCAAAGCGCTTCCTCTTACCAACAGGTCGCGGGTTCCCTTCTCGTGAGTTACCATTTTTTTTAACAAAACCACCAACCAACGATGGGGTGCCACATGGCAACCCATGCCTGGGCCACGTGTCACCTCCACATTAAATCAACCACATGCCACATGTCAAGTATCTATTGGCCTATGCCTGCTTCATCTGCCTAATTAGCTATGTTGCCACATGTCATCACCTTCCTCTGCCACATCAACATCATGAAAATAGCTTGGTTATGTCATGTTGACATCAGCATTGACCTTTTGCCAGTTTGACCTTTGACTTTTTAGTTGTTTGAGAATCTGATCAGAGTGTGATAACTCTCGCATGCAAAGCCCATTTGAGAAAGTAAATAGATGGACAGAATCAGTGCGATGAGATGGTCACAATGGAATTGGTTTCATTCAATTCTAAGAATTTTCATTTTTGAGCATTTTTTAGACCTGGGGAGCCTCCTGGATCATTCCTCCCCACTTAGAAGCTTTTGGACCACCAAAAGTTTTCTTTTACTCAGGCAAGAAGTGAGGATACTGCCTCCCCACTTTTCCTATATCATCCATCCTTTCTACTGGGACAATGATCACCTCACTAATCATAACAAACATAAAAACTGAGATAGCATTGTTTATCAAAATAATCATCTCATTTATTGCACAATCATCTACATTCTTTGTCGCATTTAGTAGCCATACACCACTGAATAACAGAAAAATAAACAACAATATTTAATATGCGAATGAGAATGACAAAACATGTTTCCTTTCTGCACAGGAACAATAATCAAAGTATGCAGCTAAACCTCATGTTGTACCTATGGTGACACTTCATGACTGTTAGAAACATACTGAATCACTAACTTCCTGATTTATTATAGACATAAGTGTTAAACTTTTGCTTGCATTTACCATTCTTCTCAATTGCCCTGTAGCTGCAAAATATCTGCCAGTTTTCATGCGATGAGCAGGAACAATGTACTCTTTTCCATCTTTCTTGAAGAAATATTTATTTTCATCCCTGTAGAATATGGATTTTCTATCATAAAGGTATCGTCTTCCCAAGACAATTCCACATATGTCCAGTGGAACTATATCAAGATCTACTTCATCAACATAATTAGAAGTGATTGCAAACTTAATTTTACATTCCTTGGTTACTTGCAAATTATTATCACCACATATCCATCCCAATGGATATGGTCTCGAATGTGGCTTAGTTTCAAGTCCCAAGTTATTTACAACCTCTTCATTGACTAGATTGGATTGTGATCCACTGTCTACAAGAGTATCAACTTTAACATTATTTGTTATGACCCTTATGTGGAAAATTCCACTCCTTTTACACTCATCATTTACAACAACTGAATTAGAAGAGCTAGTACTTACAACATAATTTATACCTCAGCTTCCCATTGCTACAACTTTTGTCTCATCACCGAAGTCTAATCCAAGATCTACTTGAACTGTCACAGTTGTGGTATTCTTTCTTCCTTGATTGGCATACTTATTTGGTTTCAACTTAGGATGTAAGATCCAACAATGATCTTCATCATGGTCTACTTTCTTGCAATGCTTGCAAGTAGGCTTCTCCTTTCTTGTTGTGGTTTTCTTCTTCTCTTTCTCTTTGCTTTTCCCTGAATCCTTTCTTTGCCAAATATCTGTAGAAACACTATCACCAACATTTCCTTTACTTGATTCAATGTGAATGGATTGTACACATACTTCATCAAAGTTAGAAGGATTTAGCATAAGAATAGTGTGCTTGAAATAAGAATGTAAACCACCAATATATTTTAGGAGTGTCTCTTATGTATATAAAGGAATACCCAAATTTAATGCTTTCTTTCGAAATTTTTGAGTATATTCTTGTACACTTTGACCTTTGGCTTGCCTTAAACTTTTCCAATTCATCATTTCTTGTTGCATGTATGCTAATGGATAAAATTGTTTCTTCAAAGCAGTGACAAAATAATTCCAGGAAGATATTGTTTTACCATTTTCTTGAGATCATCCTTAGTTTTTATTTCCTACCATATGAGAGTTGTGCCTCCTAATTTGAGACTTGCAAGTTGGATCTTTGTTTCATCATCAACAATCCTTTGTATCCTGCAATAGACTTCTAACTGTCTCACCCAATTATCTAGGTTTTCTGCATCTAATTCACCATCATAAGTGGGTAATTGAAATTTTACATCTAACTTTAATAAAGGCATATCAGAAGAATGATGAGTATTTTTAGATTTCTTATCCTTGGAGGGATGTACACTTGCTTCAGTTGTAGATGACAAAGATGAAAGAGAAGAAGGTTCTGAAGGTCCACCACCTCCAACTCCTCCTTCTGCTCTTATTGAAGATTCACCTTCTTCAACCTTTGGATTTCTTCGTTGTCCTCTTTCATGGTAAAGTTACTCAACCATGGATTTCATCAATTGAAATGACTCAAAGAAATCGTCCTCATATGCAAAATGACCTATTTTTCTCGGTGAAGACATCTCTTGTTTATGCGGTCTCCTTTGAATATCTATATTAAGAGCCTCAAGTTGGCCTTCTCCTCACTTGAGTTTTTCTCTGGTGAGCATCCAATGCTTGCAATTCCTGTCAAACCTTCAAAACCAAATGCTCTGATACCATAAACTTGATCCAAAAATGATAGGTTTTACTAACAATTGCAAGTTTAGTTTATTGTACTTTATGCATCGGATCGATAAGAATGCGGAATACATAAACTTTACTATTTGTTGTGGAATATCAATTATGAATTTTACTTTATTCTCATTAATGTTTAAAGAGATCAGCCATTATAAACCATGCTGAAAATTAAGAGAAGATAACAAAAAACAAGAAAGAGAAATAGAGACAAGAACTTGTTAACGGAGTTCGTCAATCGTTGGCTATGTCTTCGGGCCCGCTTCCAAGTGGAGGACCTCTTTATTTCTCTTCAAATGCTCAAGTTCTCTTTACATTAGCTCTTTTCTATTACAAACAATGCTTCAGATTTGTTGTGCAATACCTCCTTGCTCAGATACATACATGCCTCATCAAACTCCTCTCAAAAACATGACAAAAATGCCTCTCAAAACATGAGAAATGGCCAAAAACACAAGCTGCTCCTCAAAATCCCTGCATCAAAAAGTTACCCCTCAAGCTCAAAAATCCTGGTTTATATAGTTTTTAGGCTCACCAAGAGAAGCCCAACTTCCCCTGAAGATCTGGCCTCTTTTTGGGATCAAATCCCCCTTCAAATGGCCAAGCAATCCTGAAAAATACATATTATGGGCTAAATATAAGGAAAAAACCCACTTTTAATTAAAAATACACAGAGTAGCTCCCTAGAGGTGGTGCACGCCCCTTTTAAATGGTCATATAAGTTTCATATGCCCAAGTGTTGGCCCTAATCTTGCACTAGCTCCTGGTTATATGGCACATATGATGCGACCACCCCCTGATCGCGCGCCTAATCCAAGTGTTGGCTCCTAGTTTTGGGGTGCACTCCATGGAACCACCCCTTATCACCTCCTCATGTGTAGGGATAATCACATGGATATAAGTGTTTGGTTCCGAGCATATGCAATACCGTGGCCCCAACCCCCTCCTTTTCTGCCCTATTCACATATGCACTTTATATATTAAAGTGTGGGTTATATCTAACAAGAAACACTTATGGTGCGTTGGTAATAAGACTCCACCAAAGTGCTTCCTCCTACCAAAAGGTCGCGGGTTCCATTCTTGTGAGTTACCATTTTTTTTAACAAAACCACCAACCAACGATGGGGTGCCATGTGGTAGCCCATGCCTGGGCCACATGGCACATCCACATTAAATCAACTACATGCCACGTGTCAAGTATCTATTGGCCTATGCCTACATCATCTGCCTAATCAACTCCGCTTCCACATGTCATCACCTGCCTCTTCCACGTTAGCATCATGAAATTAACTTCGTGATGTCATGCTGACGTCAGCATTGACTTTTTGCCAATTTGACCTTTGACTTTTTAGCTATTTGAGAATCTAATCAGAGTGTGATAACTCTCACATATGGAACCCGTTTGAGAGAGTAAATATATGCTCGAAATCAATGCGACGAGTCGGTCACAATGGAATTGGTTTCATTCAATACTGAGAACTTTCAATTTTGAGCATTTTCTAGACCTGGGGACCCTCCTAGATCATCGCACCACTTACCCGTATCTTTCTTTGTCTTCCCATTGTCATTATTTTATTGTGGATTGGAATGGCTTTCCTGAGGTTGCCCAGATTTCCTCTGTTCTTTTTTATGTGGGTTGTGGTTGCCCTTTCCCTGCTTATGCTATGAGGGGTTCCCAGACCCAAACTGTTGCGTCTTTTGTTTAATCTTCTACTCGATTTTGACGACATATCGATAGGTCGCGCCTAAGTATGAGATGTCCAAAAAAAACATTTTTTCGAGGATGTATCTATGCATACCACCGCGATAATTGAGCACCAGATGTCGCTCAGAATATTTGATACCCAACTTGGTGCGCAAGGTATGGAAGATATTTGTGAACTCTGACACTGCTTGATCCCTTTCCTACTGGAGTGTGGTCCATTTTGTATATAGTTTGTCATAACTTCTAACAGGGTAGTATTATTCTTGAATATAATCCCTGAAGGATTCCTAGGTAAGTGCGACTGTAAATAATGAGGGTTCTTTCATTGAATTTATCACACAGAAAGTATCCCACCGATCTTTGACATGGGGGGCGACTTTGAGGAGAGCAAAAGAAATATTTTCTCTCTTCGAAAAGTTATGGATATAAAAATACCCTTCTAGCATATTCAACCATTTTTCTACAACATCTGCATCTATATAACCTTCAAATATAGGAATATCAAAGTTGATTTGTTCCTTGAACGGAGCGATGCCTCGGCTCGAATTAGATACTTCGCTTTTCGACAGTCGTCGAAGGATTTGTGCAAATTTTTCCATCATCCTGTTCCTCTGTTGCTCAAGGGATTCCTCGAGCAACATTTTGAAAGGATCTCCTGTCCTGTCGTATTTATTTTCTCTCACCATGGAATTTTTCTTGGGTGTGTGAGAGCAGTTGTCCTCAAGAGAAAAAAGCTCAAGATCAAACTCTTTATAACCTGACCTCGTCGAGGACATGCACTAAAAAACGACAAGGAGAAGACCGCTCTAATACCATTGATCCGGATTTATGAGAAGAATGAAATGAAAACACAAATTTGTAATATTAACAAAAATACATAGTGAATAACAACAGAGATACAGTAAAACTGGAATTCTATTAAATAAGAAATATGTTGAAACTGTATAATGTACACTGAAATAAGCTTGCTAGAACGGTGGCAGCGTATCTCTGAAAAGAGAAGTGACCATTACACTCATTCGCAAGAAGATGAGTACAATAAGGCTTTGAAGGCATTTTTAAAAATAAAACATGTATTCCAAAACCCTAGACATCCAAAAACCTAACCCTAGGAGATGAAGTGCCAAAAGTAATGTGGGCCCTGTTGGGGTAAGTTAGTACATCAACTTCCCAGGGTTGTAACTTTTGCATACGATGTCTTTTTAGGGCGCACGATAGCTAGTTGGAAAGGTATTGACGAGGCAATTCATTTAGGGGGATCAATCCGATACTTACAATAACGTTGAGGTTCTTGATTGTGAAAAAGCATCGTTTAGGCCCTCAAAATGGCCCCAGAAGTTCAAGAACCGAAAAAATGCTAAAAATAGTAAGTTGCTAAAAAACTATTTTGAGCCAGTTGGACAAGGTGGGTGGTCACCGATATCCTCCTGGATCAATATGAAAGAAAATATTTTACATGAAATCACTTATATATTTGAATCTATTTGAATCCACTTGAACATGGTGACTCAACCATTCATTCATGTGCCAATATGTGAGAATCAGTGTCAGCGACGTGCATTGAAATAAATTATTTCAAGATATTGCTATGGAATGCATCATGCTCTTCCTAAATTTAAAATATATAATAATATAGTAAAATTTATCAATGAAAAAGTCATGGATTTCATGTACGTATTGCGAAACACTTCCATTTGGAAAAAGTTGAATTGCAGAAGTTGTCAACCTCACTTGTTTCCAATCATCCCAAGCTTATATGAAAATAGTGATCTTCACAGGAAGGCAAGGATGTTGCTTCGGTAGTAGCACTGGTAACTGCATGGAGGCCCCAATTTGTGCAAGTGCGAGGCAACCCATTTTTCAGTTGTAAATTTATCCGAGAGAGAGGATGCCAGTCACAGTTAGTAATCAAATAATCTAAGGATTAAGCTTGCTTAGCATACAATTTTGCTATTACAAACTATGGTTTAGTTGTTTTCTTTTTGTTTTATTGTGCTTATGGATAGTTGTTTCTATCATTAAAGGTTGATTTTCTTTAAATATTGTTTAAGTTTGTTTTTTTTTTAATGTCATAGTTAAACGCTCTCTAGATTTTGTTTGAAATGGAAATCAGCATGCACACCAAAAAAAAAAATCATTAAGTATTACTCAATATAAATAGGTTTAAAATATTTTTTTGTGATATAACGTATTCCAATCCTAGATATTGTGGTTGAGATAATATCTCAACAATATCCAACGAATCCCCAACCAAACTCTAAACTAAACATTATATCTAACACCCTCCCATAATGTTTATATTACAAATATAGAAACCACATGCAAGTCACAACTGTCTAATATGGTCTTCACTAGAAATTCTCTCCACTCTGAAGTCTTATGGACCATGCTCATTCTCCACCACAACATAGATCTTCCCACTTGACTCATTTAAGAAACAACTACTTCAGACCATCGATGACTTAATTGAAATGATCGACAATATTGACAAACTTCATTCTTCCAAATTACATAGCTCGTTGTATTTGTCAGAAAAGTATTCAAGTAACTGGATATTTATATGGAGGAGCTCACATCAGTTGGATGACATAGCTCATTGTATTTGCCAGTTATCTAGGACATCTCTCTGGGTACAAAATGTATTCAGAATTCTATCATACAATTTGACCTCCATCACATATACAACAATACACACAAGGATAACCTGTAACTGACGTGTTTGGATTTACAAACCCCATAAGTTTTATAAAAGACCATAGTCATAATCGAACTAGCAATATGTTCTCATGGAACCATATACAACAAGAACCACTCATTTAATTATGTTACTATGTTCTTATAATTGGTTTCGCACTGTAAAATTTACAAACCTAAATAATAGTAATACTTTTCAATAATCATTGAAATCACTATTAATTAAGAAAATGATGAGAATGAAAAGAATATGCCAGCACACAATACATTGGAAACCCACATCACAAAATAAAACTAACAATAAAATGATGCAACTGGTACTGAGATGACTTTGTCTTCAATAATTCTGACTTTCGTTTGAAACGAAGGCGCTAATGGTTGTGGTTGTAGCAATGTCTTTGGAATGTTTCAAATGTTTCCCTCATACAAGCGACAATAGGAAGCGATACCCTCTTGCAGGTGATTGCATTAACCTTTCTCAATTTCACACTATGAAACATGCAACTCCTGTCATGACCAAATTTATGTTGCATTGTCTCAATATTTCGCTTGATTTCCCATAGTCGGCAAATACAGTACAATTTAGGAATTGAACCTGGGTGGGGAGCATAAAAACCATTCCCCCCAACCACCCAAGCTACATTACACATCTTCCTTAGGTGCAATAAGATTTTTTTTTATTTTGAATTGCTATTGTGTGTGTGTTCATTAAGGTGGAAATTGATTATGACTCACATTGAAATATTTTTTTAAATGCCACATGTCAACTTTACATTAAACATTAAAGGAATTATACATCTCCCTCATACTGGAAAGTAGAAAGAACCTCTCAATGGAATAAGAATTTTTTTAATTTCAATTACTTTAACGCTTTTTCTCTCTATATATAAAGTTGATATAAAATTATTTTACAAGATGGATATTGAAATATTTTATTTATAATTGATATTAAAATAGTTATTTGTTATTAATATTTTTATTTTTTATAAATACTACTTATCAAAACTCCATCATGAAAAGAATTATCTCCACTTTAAAACACATTTTTTCTATAACACTATAATATATGAAGTCAACGCCTCACTAAGTTTTGGCTTGAGCTGCATCCTCATCCATTGTGTTGGTTAATTCATCTAAAGTAATAGGTGGTATAGAAAATAGTTGTGAACCAAGTTTATAATTAGATAATCAATACTTATAGTATTATTGCAGTTCCATTGTAACCTCCTTGATTTACTGTTTCATATCATATCATTTTGATCTCCTCGATTTATTGTTTTATATCAGTTGGTATGTGTATCAATTTTCATTCAACTATATTTTTATTTATAATATAATAAGCCAAGTGTTTCTTAATTCATTCGTCTCTCCTTATTCATTGTAAGGAGGTTGGTGGCAATGAACAACAAGGGTAGTTGCAAAGAAACAAGTCCCTGCTAAAAGATGCCAAAAGATTAGGAACAAGGGTAGTTGCAAAAAGATGCCAAAAGATTAGGAACAAGGATAGTTGCAAAGAAACAAGTCCCGGCTAAAAGATGCCAAAAGATTAGGAAGGAGGACTGTTGAAGTCCCTGCTAAAAGATGCCAAAAGATTAGGAAGGAGGACTGTTGTGCTCTTTGTGGTACGAGTTCAAAATCAAACTAGGCCACTAGAAAGGGCTGATCCATAGCAGTGGCCACGAGGAGCTTCTGTTTCAGCAGGTGTTGTCCCAAAGGCAAGTAGTTCATGACTGAATCTTAGTGCAAGTAAATTATTAATGAATATAAACCACTAATTTGATTTGATTGGATATTTTTAACATTATTTCACTATTATTGTTTGCACAGATGGCACCCTAGAGACATATAGTATATTGAAAAATATGAAGATTACATGACTCTGTTATGAGTTTAGATATCTTTGATTGTGCTGAGAGCTCAAAATCTCTATGTTCCTTCGTATCCTATGTACCCTTGCCTTTCTCTTTATTATATACCAAAGCACTAATTGGTTTTCTTGCCTGTGCTTTTTTATTCTCTATGGAATATAAAATGCTTGCATGTTCTTCATGGGCATTAATAAGTATATATATATATGAAAAGATTAAACTGCAAATTTAATTGGCTTAGTTTAAATTTGGATTTTTTTGGAGTTTTTAAGCATAAGTCTCATGATTTACTGGAATAAATGTTACACTTGTCACCTAGACTATTACATTTGTCACAAAGACAATTACACTTGATTTAACACCAAACCACCTAAAACCCAGAATCCCCGTTACTGCCAGATCTATTCTACTCATGCACCTTTCATCGCCATCCCCTGCCGGCTCAATGGGAGCCTCTACAGGTAACACCACCACACCCACTGTTGGTCATCGGTCCACCGACCTCTAGCTTAGCTTCTTTAGGAGGAGCGCCACTGCCATTGCCACCTCCTTCACCGGAAGCGACCGTGACCACCCATGCCCGTCCATCGCCTACATGACATCCTCGTCCATCGCCTCATCCGTGCCTGTGCGCCATTCCAGTCCGTGGATTGTTCCACGATTTCCCGTCCAGTCCGAGGGTCTGAGAAGAATCGAACCACAGGAAGCTTTTGTCTGTGGCCAGAGACGGATATATGGATCTGAGGGGGTTGCAGCTAGCTTTGCGGAAAAGAAGCGGATATGAGCTTCGGATCTCATGGCAATAGGTCACAATGAACCAGGTAGGTAAGGCAGATTCACATATAGAAGGCAGGTAACTGTCATCCAGATCACAGGCAGACGTGAGAAGGGCAGTGGCGTTAGCGACCTAGTGCCTTCGGTGTGGCTTCGAATAAGGATACAATGATGGAGGATTATATTAAATACAGTGAGGCATGGTTCCACATGCCACAACCTAAGAAGCCACATGCCACAGTGAAGCCACATGCCACTCAAAATTATGGTTGATAGATGTTCAAATATCTACTTGACAGACGAAGCATGCCATGATAAAGGATGATGAGATATGGAAAGAAGAATGCTGACAATAAATGTTAACAAAGTAATGATACCTCTCAAGATAGCATTAGTTCACTTCAAAGGATCTAAACTGCAATACATCTTAATGCACTCATTCTTTCCTAAGTTTCAAACTCATAAATTTTACTTTGCACTTCAAAGGATCTAAACTGCAATACATCTTAATGCACTCATTCTTTCCTAAGTTTCAAACTCATAAATTTTACTTTGCCTCGAAATGAGGCCAAATAAGACCTCAAATGGAAAAGGTACGATAAAAAAATAAATGTAAGATGATAAATTGCATAAATCCTTAAAACTTTGGTTAAAAGTATTGTGTTTGCATTGGTTTTGGTGCAACGATTAATATAAAAACGGGAATCGATTACTAATAGTCCC
>ML782502.1:330721-370887 GCA_009831015.1 Picea engelmannii
ACAAGAAGAGAAAAGGAAAATATTTCAAGGGTAACAATGAGGGGGAAACCTCACAATCGAGGAAGACGGACTTGAACAAAATAAAGTGGTTCATGTGCCACTAGAATGGGAACTATGCATCACAATGTATGGAGAAGAAAAATGGGTAAGGGAAGACACAAACAACAACATCAACAAAGACACAACTAGATGATTTTGCAACAACATTTGAGAAGGACTTCTCACTGATCTCCTGCCTCTCTACCAGCACCAACACAAGGTATGCTTGATACTTGGAAAATAATGCATATCATCGTATGACAAAATCATGGGAGTTATTTAGCAGATTGATGGAGAAGGACTTAGGGACCCATGTGGAGCTTACTCATGATTCATGTATCCAGTGAAAGGGGAGGGAACTATCTTGTTTCATTTGGAGTCAAGAGATTCTTTAGAGGCCTAGGATGTGTTTTATGTACTGAAACTAAAGAAGAAGTTTCTCTCAGTCTCAATTTTAGAGGACAGGGTTTTTTTTGTCATGTTCAAGAAAGGTTAATTACTCATATTTCCAAAGGGAGCTAGCCTTGAAAAAATAGAAAACATTGGGGTTAGAAAGGGAAATTTATAAAGGTTGTAGGGAAATCATGTTTGTGGCTCCAAGGGGATCTTAGATCTTATCCATTCATATGAGAATGGATCGATGTTGGTGGAAAATAATAAGGAGTATAAGGCTCTGAAGGGAGAACAAAGTTCATATACTTCCAATTCAGGAAGTCAACTTTCAGGTGGGAGGATGAGTTGGCCCCTTCCAGTTCTGTTAGCATATCGAGTTGGTATGAACTGACATTGAGGGATGCTCATGAAAAATTTGAGGCTTCTAGGAGTACATTCAAGGAGAGAAAGCCTCCAAATAATTTTCCAAACTTAGTGGTGCTAATGAGTACTATCATTGATTCTGAGTCTTCCATTATTCAGGAAGAAGCATAACAAAAAGTTTGGAGGGATGCCATGGGGAAGGATGATGTGTAGGATAGTGTATAGGAGGGAAAACAAGTTCCAAGTGGCTCTTTGAGAAGTACCTTCCTTGCTAATAGAGAGTTTTGTTGTTTGTAGCATCGAGAAGGTACTTCCACACAAGCCTAAGTGTCTAGACGTGTGGAAGTTGTCAAAATATTTCAACCTTAGTAATTTACTTTAATTAAAGGAATTATTAAAGTAAAGTGTTTTTATTAATTAGTTGAGTTTTATGTAATGAAATGTTAAATATATTAGCATTAGTGAATTAAATATTAGCCATTGATCTCAAGTAAGGTGATATTTAATCTCATTTGTCAATAACTTTCGAGATTAGAGTTATGATCCATAAACGGTGGGCCTATGACATGTTTGTTTGATTATTGTGGGTTCTTTGCAGAATTTATATTTTTTTCTATATTCTTTGGATGAATTTAGTATCTCAGCAATGAGGAAAAACACCTAGGGTGATTTTAAACACTCGGCATGAGATAAAAACTAATAGAGGAAAATTTAGACATCCGACATAAGAGAAAAATGACCTAGGAAAAAGGAAGATTACCAGCTAAAGAAAAACGACCCAGGAATGATTAACTTCAACTAGATTCTCAATTGAGATTTCTAGAACTAAAAAAAATGACCAAAGAGGAGAGGTATAAATTTTCCCATGCAAAATTAAATTCACCCGACAACAAAATAAAATGCCCAAAGGAGTGAATACAATTTGAATGTGAGTGGAACCTCAGTCAACAAAACAAAACATATCTCAGAGGGGATTGAGATAATGAAGATTGCATATACTAACTAGAAAAAAATTTCAAGCAACACAACTCAAACCAGAACCACAATATAACTCCATAGAGAAAATTACACCCACACAGTATAAACAACGAAGATTTATTTTTCTTAGGAATTTCATTACAATGGGTGAGTTATGCATGCCCAAAAATCTCATGCATTGTTACTCACGAAAAGAAATGCAGATGGCCATATATTAGAGACTCCTTCGCTCATCGTGGATAGGCTCCTTGACTCCTTCGTCCACCAATCTTTAAGCAAGATGCACTCTTTGAGCTCTCATCTCTAAAAACTTCCCAAGTTATCCTTGTATCCCATCATTTACCTCTTCACTATAGACTTCATTATTTTAATGTGCTTCCTATGGAAGTCCAACCATCACATGGTTTGTTTCCACTTCCAATTTTTCCTAAAAAGAAAAAATGAAATGAAAAAAAAAATATTACAATTTTATTACAATTTAACAAAAATGTTTAGGCAAGGATCCAATTCGGATCAAACCTCCCCATTTGCAAGATTTTGGTCCCTAAAAGCTTCAACTCCATCAATTTTCTTCTTCTCTTATAATCAAGTAGACTTTGAAAAATCTCAAATAAAGGATGCCTCTGCTATAGGATGGAAGATAAGAGCTGAGTAGGTGCTACCTTTGGCATAACCTTATTTTCCTTCCCATGGTTGTGGATGGAATTCACTACTTCAATAGGTCGTTAGAATACCACTGCTCCTTGGGTTACAAGTTACAAAAACTCCTCTTTCCCCTTGATATTGACTCTCTAATATTTGTTCTTGGTTGTTCAAGTCTTAGGATGGAGTTCTGGGTGAAGCCTCCAATGTTTGGCCTCCCAATGTTCAGTCAATCTGCAATATTGACAATATTTATTGAATGGGTTTCTTTGCCTTCTAGAGTGCCAACGATTACTAACCTTATGACCCCTTTTCTTGCAACAGAAACACAATAAGCCATACATTTTCAATCTTGGATGATTCTTTCTAGCTTGGTTTCTTGGTCCCCCAAGAATTGAAGAAAATATATATGGAAGAATCATCTCTTTACTACCCTCTTCCAGGTGTCTACAAGGATATTTGAGTTGCTTGCTACACGTGGATTATGTTTTGGTTCCTTTTTCCTTGATGAAAATGGTTTGAGTTTCATTGTGTTGAATTCTTGTCCATTGAACCATAGGCCTTCATGCTTGGGCCTCTACTAAGCTACAATGGGAGTCAAAATCCTTCGGCCTTCCTTTCCTAGCCCTTGGCCATCATAACCCATTTTCCTCATGAGATTGGAATCAATGCCTCTAGTGTGCTTCTCAAAGTCACCAAAGGTTTCTTGAGAAAGAGGCTTAGAAGGATATTTTACCATGATTATCTATGTCATTGTACTAGCTTCAATAGTGGCAATGGAGTGGGCTTGCTTGGTCTCTTGGATAACTTCTTCTAGATTCTTCAAGGCCTATTCCTTCGCTTCCAACTCATGGTATAGGTCATCACTGACCTTAGTGAACCTCTCCTATTTCCAATTATCTAGCTCAATGAATTTCTCCCCCAACTACAAGAGTTGCAATCTGCTCTTGTCTAATTATTCCCTCATTGTGGTGAAGGAGTCTTGGTGCTTGGTATGCTCATTCTCCAGCTCATCTCCTCTCTTTATTCAATAACAAATTTCCTCTTGAATCTACCCGATGAAGTCTCTAAAATCTTATAGCTTCTCCCTATTCAAGGATTTTCCTGTTACGAGGGAAAAACTCTTTATGGCCAAGGGTAAACCACGACATGCATGTATGACTGCAGAAATCAAATCAATTCCATTGTATGCTATATAAACTAATGTGGAAGATAATAAAGAGGACTACCTCAATTCAATGTTTGATGACGTTCCACCATTGAGCACTTTGACCCAATGCTTTTCACCTGCAACAAGTTATTGATAAACAAGTAGAGCAAGTATATAGTGATAATGTAAAAGGGGTTAGCACATCAGATAACATAATCCATTAATAAAAATTACAAACATGCCCATGGATAGTAATCATATATTTTCATGATACCAATAGGATGGGAAAGGAGTATTTCTATTAATAAATGATTAGTAGAAGTGACAACATTACAGACTTCCGTGTCGGCATGGTTTGAAACCAAGAAACCAAGAAACCAAGTTCCTTCCAACTGGGCCTCCACCACTTCAATCCTCCACCAAAGGAAAACTCATAGAAAAGAGACAATGGGGTTCTCTCAATAATAGGGAAAGAGCTTGGGGGTTGAACACTGTGTTCAGACTTGAGGGACAAAGGGATGCAAACTCAATATGAAGTAATTTCTCCAGAGTAAATTTGCTCTCAAAGTTGAATGCTTTCTCCTCTTTTTCCATAACTCAGAATTGTGCTTTTATAGTCTTCAAAATGCAGCTGAAGGGATGAGTCGGAACGTTTCCAGTATGTGGAAGGCCAAGATCAAATATCTCCTATCGTGACATGGAAACCCAAATCTATTTTTTTATTTTTTGGCACAAATCTCGATGTACGCGGGCTGTAGTAGATCATCCTATGTATATGCCTTATTTATAGTAGATAGGGCGCATATATGTGAAAAAATGTGTATTTTTGGCTCTGGATTCATAAAAAAGGGATGACAAGTCTACACAGGGAAATGGAAAAAGGCCCTCTGTTTAAGATAGTAATGGTCACACAATTTTTTCTATAATAGATGCCCCCTAATGTGTATGATAAGAAAGAGGCCTACCTCGATCCAACGTTCGATGATGTTCCACCATTGAGCACTTTAACCCAAATATTTGTACTTGCAACAAGTTCTTGACAAACAAGTAGAGAAAATATATAGTGATAATGTAAAAGGGCTTAACACATCAGATAGCATAATCCATTAATAAACCATTCAATCATACCCATGGATAATAATCATATATTTGCACGATACCAATAGGACGGGAAAGGATTATTTCTATTAATAAATGATGAGCAGAAGTGACAACATTACAAACTTCCGTGTCGACATGGTTCGAACAAGGCCCAGTAGAACCAGTCTAAAAAAAAATATGAATATATCTGTATAACATGGAGTACAATCTGATCTCCCATGATCACTGAAGTCAAATAGGTGCTGGTCCAATGAAAGGGAAGCAACATCTCAAGAAATTTGCGACCACGTAGTGATGTCTTCAAGTCTTCTACACTATCCGCCAAGGGTGCAAGTCTACATCATCTGAATAAAGGAGTTGAAGTCAAACACGATGAGACAACGTTTGATTACTGGTCATTGAGGTATACTGTTAACAAACGTGAGACAACCTACCAATAATGAAAGTAGGTATCAAGGCACCAAGTACATTCCTACAGGTGTGAATAAAGGAGTCAGTGTCAAACACTTGAGAAATCCATTGATCATGAGACATTGATGTATTCTCATCTGTTCCCACTAATGACTGCAAGCCTTAAGGTACTCATAAAACTCTAGGTCCCATATCCAGAATAAATAAGCTGAAGTCGATGGAAATAGACTCGCTGAAAGGAGAGCATTAAGGCATCTCTCATCAATCAGCACGAGGAACAAAGTAGGAGCTTCATGATTTGGTGGATATCGAACGAAGAACATGTTCACGAACCAATGACCCTGTGCAGATTTCGCGTGTACCAAATGCAAGCAGTATATGAAAAAGACCCTTTGAATAGCATTCAATGGTGAAAATTGCTTACAAAGGAGAGGAAACCTAAGGCTAATGGAATCCAAGACACTGCATGAATCATCTATTCACGCAAGGTAAACCACCCAATAAAAAACCAATGATGAAATATTGATTGTTGGGTTCAAGGTGACCTACCAATGATGAAAGTAGGGCTAGGGTGCATGATAAGACCATAGTATCATCTGATTCTGAGACAAACTAAGGGTATGGCCAACATGCAAAGTCAAGATTTCTGAGGAGTGGCTGACACAAGCTGATAGACTTCCTTTGAATAAGAGCATGAAACATATGGTGGACTCCAGCAGCATAGACTCAATGATGTGACTATTAGATGCAGGAGGCATCAATAACGTTCTCTATAGGGACTAGAAGAGTAACCAGTTGGTAGAGAAAAATCTGTAATGAGATCAGCTTCATAAGGCCATGTTAAACCCAAAATTATGATGACACAAGGACTCAATAATTTTTTGCTCTGTTCAAAGGTGACATGATTGCTGCCAATTATAATATAGTACTCCCTTCCCGCTTGTCTTTTTTTGTTTTTTCATAACAAATGAATGCTATGATACAGAGGAGGAAATGAGTGTCACAAGTGTTATAGAATAATCCCCCTGTGAACAAGTGGATTTCCTCCTGGATACTAGACCCCTATGACCAAGACAGAAAAGTGCTATTATGGACATTGACATCCCTTTTCATGAAGCTAAACTATTCAAAGAAGAAGAAGGAAGAAGGGTAAATACCTTTTACCGACGTTTGTCCTTGCTCGATCGAGGTTGATATTGATCTCCAAGTTCTTCAGAAGGTCCTGCAATACAATAAGAAAAAACAACGAAACATACTTCCTACTCTACCATGATTAGATTCATAATGGATCAATAAAAGAAACAAGTTCATGAAATGTACACAAACTTCAAAGGAAACAGGCCAAGCATAGATTTATATTAATGAAAACAGAGTGAAAGTCTTACAGCCATAGATGTAGGTGCATCAGCTTCACCAAGCTCTCTTTGTCCAGACCCTTTCTCAAATAATCCACACATAGAATGATGATGCTTCAATGATATCTCCCTTATGAGATCATAAGTTTGATGCTTTACAATGTCTCCATATATTTTTCACCATGAGGAGGCCTCCTTATATAATCTTGGAGAGACCCAACCACCTGAGAKATTCTTGGGATAGGTTGAGGATATTTCTCCTAGAGTTTTGAATCCTCCCTAAGATGTAGCCTTGACCTCAGATTCAAATCCARCTRATTCCCAGAATAAGGGGGGTCTTCCCTTGATTTTCTCAACAATATAACGCTCCCAAATAGGCCAACGCTCCCCGATGGAGTCGCCAATTTATGTTACAGGATAATCCCCCTGTGGACAAGTGGATTTCCTCTTGGATACTAGAMCCCTATGAAAAAGACAAAAAAGTGCTATTGTGGACACTAAAATCCCTTTTCATGAAGCTAAACTATTCAAAGAAGAAGAAGGAAGAAGGGTAAATACCTTTTACCGACGCTTGTCCTTTCTCAATCYAGGCTGATCTTGATCTCCAAGTTCTTCAGAAGGTCCTGCAATACAATGAGAAACAAAAATGAAACATACTTCCTACTCTACCATGATTAGCTTCATAATGGATCTATAAAAGAAACAAGTTCATGAAATGTACACAAAATTTAAAGGAAATAGGCCAAGCATATATTTATATTAATTAAAACAAAGTGAAATGCTTACAGCCATAGATGTAGGTGCATCAGCTTCACCAAGATCTCTTTGTCCAGACCCTTGCTCAAATAATCCACACACAGAATGATGATGCTTCAATGATATCTCCCTTATGAGATCATAAGTTTGATGCTTTACAATGTCTCCATATATTTTTCACCATGAGGAGGCCTCCTTATATAAGCTTGGAGAGACCCAACCACCTGAGATATTCTTGGGATAGGTTGAGGATATTTCTCCTTCATTTATGGATCCTCCATAAGATGTATCCTTGACCTCATATTCGAATCCAACTGATTCCCAAGATAAGGGGGATCTTCCCCTGATTTTATCAACAATATAATGCTCCCAAATAGGCCAGCGCTCCCCCAAAAGGGTACATGGAGCGTTGCAATGCTTCCCTAAAGAGGGTTAGGGAGCGCTGGCGCTGCCTGACAATGGGTAGAGGAGTGCTGCCCAAAACGTTTCTCAAAAAGCCTAGAGCTCCCCCAGAAGGGTGCACAGAGTGCTACAACGCTCCCCCAAAGAAGGCTAGGGAGCACTAGCACTCCCTGACAGTGGGTAGGGGAGCATTGACCTCCAAAATTTATTTTAAGTAGTTTTCTTCATGGAAAATGCTTTGTACTCTTCATCAAATGATTTATCTTCCTTAAACTAGTATTTGAAGGTGTCTTAAGTGTCCTTATGATGTCATTAGAGACAGGACATAGGGAAGACGGAAGTATGATGTTTGTGACACTTGCGACACTTGCGACCAAAAATGCGACACTTGCGACACTAGTAATGACGAGAATGGGTCATCATTGAAGTGAGTAATTTTGATGTGTAACAGATTTCCCCCGAAAGTGCGAAGTTAGAAGATGGTAACTGATGACTGAAATACTTTGTATACTTTTTCGAGCAAGGGTATGGATGCGGAGAACTTGGTAGAAGTTGTACACAACCATCAAACAAATATTATGACATGTTTCAAACCCAAGGCAGGAATACCTATGCTTGGGTGATAAATACTTGCAAGGTCCGGCCACCATAAAATACACTGCAGATCCATAATTATATTGAAAAAAAGGTATGGCCACTGAAGATACAATGTGGATCTATACTCCTATGACCTGAACTGATTGTAGCCACGAAGAATACACAGTGGATCTATGAGACGACAAGACATAGCCACGATCATTACAAAGTGGGTCTATGTGACAGTATATGTGTCAATGTTAAAAAGAAACTCCATCACAACCTTGGAAAAGTACATATAGGAGTGATGACTCAACCCAGGCTCTTTTTACCGATCCCGATGTAGTACGAATCGAACCATGTTAATAGATTTCTTGATGTCGAACATGGTAGAAACCACTTGATTACCGGTCAATAAGGTTAAATGTTAACAAGAACGAGGGAAATCACCATTGATGTCAATGATTCTCAAGGTACTCTAGTACATTCCAACGAATGTGAATAGATGAGCTGAAGTCGAACATCCATGGAATCATCCAATCAAAGGTCAATGATGTAAATCCACTTTTGGATGTGAGGAGGCCTACCATTGAGGCATGCAGGTCCCAAGGTACTAACTGGTTTCTAAGTCTAGGTCCTGGATAATGTGTTGAAGTCGACAAGAATAGACTCATCGAAGGAGGGCCTTGGTCCATCCCCCATCAATGACACAAAAATGACACACAGATGTAATTGGTGAATCAAATGAACATGGAGTGACATGGGTATTGAAACAGGAATTTGTGATGGTTGAATTTTGAGGCAGATACTTCCCTTGAACACTGAGGCATGACAGCAGAAACATGACATGGAACAAAACATGATGATTCAATGGATACAATGGCTTTCATTGGGTGACCCAACGGAGTAAGAAAACTCAGAGGATTGGTTCAGTGCAACGGTTCAGTGGATTAGAATGCATGCAAATACAAAATGTCATGTTCAAGGGAGACTGTAAGAGTTACTTGTAATGTTCTCAAAAACTTCTTGGCTTGCTTCCTTAAATTCCCCCCCCATCCAAATAGATGAGTACCTCTTTTTAATTTAACGAGCTCGATGAGGGTAACACATGATTGATATAACTCACCTTCGGTAAGTCCCTCTTCCTTTTTTTAACGAATTGGAAGAAGTAAGGGTTCAGTTCCCATATGGGCCCTTCAATGTATGATCGTTTAATGAGTCTAGAGAAGGTAAACTCGGTGGTTTTTCATATTTAGAGAGTCTGAAAATGACTTACAGATGACTCCAATGTTTTCCTTTTTCATAATGTTAGTCTCGTGAGGTCGAAAAAGATATAAACTACCACTCAAAAGATGCCCTTTCAAACATTTTAATGAGTGTGAAAGGAAGAAAGATCACTCGACAATCTTTTCATGTTTAGAGAGTCTGAAAAGAGATTAAAGGAGACTCCAAGGGGTTCCTTTTTCATATAAACTTTATGAGTCCGAAAAAGTGATAAAAGTATACTCGGTTACATTCTCATGTATTTACGAGCACGAGAAAGAACAAATACTAAGCTCGATATGCCCCCAGCTTGAAAATCTAGTGACTTAACTCCAGAATGATAATCAAAGGCTGGAGACAATGCCCCCCAAGCTTCAATTCATTCACCAACTTTGAGGTTGTCACCAATTTTTGTACTAGATGGAGAAAAAGGATAAGGGTGGATGAAAATAAGGTTCAAATACGAGACCTAATGAAAGACTCGACTCAACATCTACGAGATCTGGCGAAAGACTTGACCTAACAGGAGAAGTGCTTGTTTCATTTTTTAAGGAGCTTGACACAAGAAAAGAACTATGGTCAAGGCTCTGGGTTGAATCCCCAGATTTTTGTTTCATTTTTTAACGAGCTTGTTACAAAGAGGAAAAACTATGCTCATATCTTCTGTTTCATTTTTTAACGATCTTTCCATAGGGAAGAGAAACCATGCTCGTGACCTCTATTTCATTTTTTAACGAGATTGCAACAGAGAAGAGAAACTATGCTTGTGAAATATTCTTGATCATGGCTTCCAAGAAGATAACACTTTGGAAGGACACCATGTAGGGACAAAACTTGGTCATGTCTTCCAAGATATCTTCACTGGATGGAAGAGGAATGCTCTAGAAGGAACTCATGTTGAGGGTCGTGACAGGGGTAAGGAGATCAGGCTCCAATAGCCCTACCGAAGAGATCACCATGTCAAATACCGGATCCAAGTCATCTGAAGTTGAAGTCATGGGAGATAACGCCACATAATTGACCTATGGCAGGGGTGAGACCGACTGCATATAAGACCCATTTAGGGAGGTCATTGGGTTGATGTTCAAGTCAGGGCCAACAGACGAAAGTTGATCAATAGTCACTATTATTACATCGTGTGGGAAAGATATCACATGAAAAATAGTGGACACAATAACTTTAATGGCATAGACATAATATCTCCCAAGGATTAATTCGAAATCCAAGGGGTCCTGGACTACCATAACATCAATAAAGACAGTTTTCCCTCCCAAAGTTATGGGAAATTGAGGAAGGATCCCTAAAGGGTGACTGGTTCTTCTGTTAAAAGAAAACAAAGTTTGGGTAACCGACACAAGCTGAGGATAACCCAAAGCTTGCCAAGCAAGAGAGGATAAAATACTAATGGACGAACCTTCGTCTATTAACGTATGAGGAATGTCCCGACCACAAACTTGTATTGTAATATTGAAGGGAATGTGAGAGGGAAGACGAGGTCTAGTTAGTGCACCCCAATCAAAAAGGATGGCCTCATTACTTGGAGGGGGTTTCACGGGAGAAGGAGGGATGCCCCCCAGCATGGTAGATTATGTATCAACGAGAAAAAACTAGGCAAAATCGGGTTTACTCTCTAGCGGGAGAGTAGGATTGATGGATAATGACATCAAATCGACCACTTGGGTTTCATTCTCTAAGGGGCGAATGGGGTCAACAAGTGGAAATGGATCGACCACTTGGGTTTCACTCTCTAAAGGGAGAGCGGGATTGACCGAAGATGGGATTGGATCAACCACTTTGTCAACTGGTTCAACTAAGGATGTGACTAGATTGATGACATGATCATCCAGACTGACCGATGAAGGGATCAGAGCAACCAATTTGGCACTCGTCAGAGGAGGAGTGGGATTGACCACGTTGGCACTCTTTAGATGAAGGGTGGGACTGACCAATTACGGGACTGGATCAATTACTTGGGTTTCACTTTTCATATGAAAAGTGGGTATGATCGATGACAGATTTGGATCAACTACTTTGGTTAGTAGTTCAAATGGGATGAAACTAGATTGACCACCTGATCATACAGACTGACCAAGTATGGAACTGGATTGACCATTCCATCAACTAACGATGGGTTGGGGGAAATCTTATGATAACTAGTTGGAAGTTGAAGATTTTCCAAAAGGGAAGAAGCCTCGTCCATAAGAGGACAAAGGTGAGAATAATGATCACCTTCGCATAACATACAAGGAAATTTGACAGTTGTTTTCTTCTTACCAACCTTAACATCACTAGTTGACGGGGCCGATGACATGGACAACCACATTTCTAAGACCATGGGAAGACCAGGGTAATCCCTCAGAAAGTGGTCACCCTTACAAATACTGCAAGGGAATTTGGGTTTCAGATTCTTCATTTTAATCTTGTCGACCTCATCAACACTCCCAGTATGATTAATAGTAGTTGGTTGCTTGGATCCAACATCTGATATGGTTGGAGGCTTGTTCCTTTTCAGGTTCTTCTTCTTCTCTTTTCATTTCTTGTTCTTCTTATCAAATTGGCTACTCGCCTTAGATATTTCACTAGGCGAAGAGGGAGAAATGGAAGGAGACCCAATGAGTGAGGAAGGAGAAAGGTTGACATGAGGTTGATGTGTGGGTGGTGTGGTTACATACTAAGCACCTACATTCAATATCACCAGAGTGGAAAAAAACCATATCGGTAACCCAATTGTGAGACCTGGAAGGCTCAAAGTAGCGATGTAAGGAGGACCAACGTTTTCGTAAGAAGGAAAAATAAAGGGTTCCCCTGGAAAAGGGGTTCCTTCATTGGTCATTCTGGGAAATGACACCATAAAAATAAAGATCCAACCTATATTCTTCTAGGGAGAACAAACAACACACGCTAAAAATTTAGTAAGCAAGAAAGCAAACATAACCTTCTCACAATGAGCACACTAGTTGGTGATGAAATCCAACATCGCGAGAACAAAGTAAGAAGGGGTTGATATAGAGCGGGTGAAAAATTTATGTTGATGACCTACTTAATGAAATTATGCCTTGGTGCAAGCTCCCACACATAATCTTGGGTATGCCCTCCAAGGCACCTGAGTGATTTTGGCCAATGTCGATTCCAGGTACTGTGAAGAATTGTCCCTCCACAGTCACCTTATGTAAAGACCCTAAAGAGATATGCTACTAAGGTTACCAACTACAATAGTGATGCCTGGGGAAACAATCGACAGTCCAAGCCACGTGAAAGGGCAGGGTATCTAGCCCGAAATCAACTTGAAAGGCTTCCACACACCATTGTGGGTATACCTTCAAGCAACCCCCATAATAAGTGCAATCTATACATCAAGACCAACAAAGTAGGGTGAGTAACTTTGTTAGTCTCAATGCGACCTCAAGTTTGATGCTTGTGTGAGAAGGGATTCCCAGGACAAAATGTAGCAATTGGATTTCACTGCTCCCTATCAAAAGATTCTATGTTTGTTTACAGCTTTGGAAAGTTATCTTTCACACCTATTCCAAAGCCCTACAACTAATCTAATGTAGGTTTGTTACCAAAAAATATAAAAATGTCTAATCAATTTTTAGTTTAGTGCTTGATTTTTAAGGCTGTTGTTACTCAAAAGGAAAATGGCATGGACAATATGGTGTTTTGATCGACTCAAAAGTTATGAAAAGATATGAAGATGAAATCTTTTCATTTCGATGAAATCTATGCTACGATAAGGAGAAAACTTTCATCATTACAAATGCACAATGTCCCAAAAAAGCCAAAAACCATGCAATTTTGCTACTTCAAATGCAAGTTAGTTTCACTACCCAAAAGCAAAAATGAATTTATGTTATTTGTTTTATTATGACGTATACATAAATTAAATACAAAATCTTCAATTCTCCACTACTTTCAATCAGGAGAAAGAGTCCTATGCAGATGCAAAAGACACGAAGCAAAAGGGCTACAAACAAAGCATGCACTCAAGGCAGTGAGGTATGAAAGAAAACAAGTAGAAAATTGTTATAAAAATAAATAACACCATCAAGTATTATACAACCAATCAAGCATCCAAAGAATACAATAAAATGCAGAGAAGAATCCAATAAATGATAGGGAGAAAGAGAAATCACTCAAAACTGTCCTGTAAAAAAAAACTAGAAAAGGCAATTTCACATTTCTGAAAATGGTTTCAAGCTCCAAGAAAGACAATAGGGAGTGATAAGAATAAAAAACCATCAAAAACCAATCCAAACAACTTCACAAACCAACCACGGACTTTGGGTAAATATCTCTACAAAAAAGGCTGCAAAAGATTGAGCAGAAGAAGGTAAAAACTCTCAAAAAGAGACTAGCGCTCCCCCAAAAGGGTGCACTGAGTGTTTCAATACTCCCTAAGACACTGAAAGGGAGTGATGAAACTCTGGTAAGGCCTACAGGGGGGCGTTGGTCCACCCATAAATTAAAAAAAAGAGTCAAAAAAAGAAGAAAAACTCACCCAGAATGCACAAAAATTGGTGAAATTTCTAGTGATGGTAGGAGAAGGCTAATGGATGATGAATAAATAGTAAAAGTGATCTGAAAGGTGCGAAAAGGGAAGGGACAAACAAATTAAATAAAAATAGGATTCCTTCCCCAGTGGATTCGCTAATTTCTGTTACAGGATAATCCCCCTACGGACAAGTAGATTTCCTCTTGGATACTAGAACCCTATGACCAAGACAGAAAAGTGTTATTGTGGACACTGACATCCCTTTTCATGAAGCTAAACTATTCAAAGAATAAGAAGGAATAAGTGTAAATACCTTTTATCGACATTTGTCCTTGCTCGATCCAGGCTGATCTTGATCTCCAAGTTCTTCATAAGGTCCTACAATACAATGAGCAACAACAATGAAACATACTTCCTACTCTACCATGATTAGCTTCATAATGGATCTATAAAAGAAACAAGTTCATGAAATGTACACAAACTTTAAAGGAAACAGGCCAAGCATAGATTTAGATTAATGAAAACAAAGTGAAATTCTTACAACCATAGATGTAGGTGTAGTACCTTCACCAAGCTCTCTTTGTCCAGACCCTTGCTCAAATAATCCACACACATAATGATGATGCTTCAATGATATCTCCCTTATGAGATCATAAGTTTGATGCTTTACAATGTCTCCATATATTTTTCACCATGTGGAGG
Organism: Picea engelmannii; assembly: GCA_009831015.1. Taxonomy (NCBI): domain Eukaryota; kingdom Viridiplantae; phylum Streptophyta; class Pinopsida; order Pinales; family Pinaceae; genus Picea; species Picea engelmannii. The sequence goes on from ML782502.1 coordinate 345,345, forward strand.
CCTCCTTATATAAGCTTGGAGAGACCCAACCACTTGAGAGATTCTTGGGATAGGTTGAGGATCTTTCTCCTTTAGTTGTGGATCCTCCCTAAGATGTAGCCTTGACCTCAAATTCAAATCCAACTGATTCCCAAGATAAGGGGGATATTCCCCTGATTTTCTCAACAATATAATGCTCCCAAATAGGCCAGCGCTCCCCCAAAAGGGTACACAGAGTGTTGCAACGCTCCCCCAAAGAGGGTTAGGGAGCGCGGTCGCTCCCTAACAGTGGTAGGGGAGTGCTGCCCCAAAATTTTCTCAAAAAGCCTAGCACTCCCCCAGAAGGGTGCATAGAGTTCTACAATGCTCCCCAAAATAAGGCTAGGGAGTGCTAGCACTCCCTGGTAGTGGGTAGGGGAGCGCTACCCTCCAAAATTCATTTTTGAGTAGTTTTATTCATGGAAAATTCTTTGTACTCTTCATCAAATGATTTCTCTTCCTTAAACCAGTCTTTGAAGGTGTCTTATGTGTCTGTATGATGTCATTAGAGACACGACATAAGAAATATGACAGTATGATGTTTGCGACACTTGCGACCAAAAATGTGACACTTGCGACACTAGTAATGACGACAATGGGTCATCATTGAAGTGAGTAATTTTGATGTGTAACAACAAGTAAGAAAAACTAGTTGCAATAGTGGAACATACCTATGCTCAATGCAAGGAAATGCATGCGGGAGATGGACACTCGGGGTGATGTTCCCTCCAGGGTATAGGGTGTCAAATTGCGAAGGATATAAACAAGGCTATGCTTGGTTGAGGATGCAAAAACTGCTTAGGCAACGGTTTATAATGCAAAGTGAGAACCGGCTAAAGGCTCAATACTGCGAGTGAGGGCATGAGATGCAATAACAACTTAACACCAAAAAATATCTTTTTTTATGTATTTTAGTCTACTTGGTGTGAAAAAGGGGCAAACTTGTGCCAAATAGACGTATTTTCAAATCCATTTTACGAGTATGAAAAAGACAAATTCACTCTATGATATTTTCTATTTTTGGTAATGAGTCAGAAAAGAGCTTAACTAATACTCATGACCTTTCAAATCCAATTTAACGAGTGTGAAAGGGACAAATCACTCGACAATCTTTTCAGTTTTTTAGACGAGTTGGAAAAGAGCTTAATTAAGACTCGTTTTGATATTCTAATCAACATGTAAAAGGGGAGGCCAAGGCTCCCGTATTTGTCTTCTGCAGAAAGTTAGTATCTTATGGATAGCTAACAAAATCTTGGGAAAACCCAAAGCTCTCCAGGTCGAGGAGAAGAAATTGCTAACGGAGTATACAGTCTCTGTGATGGTTCAAATAATGTTTCTTATTGGAAAAGAAATAGGTGGGGGAATGGGATGTCCCATTGGATCGTCCCAATCAAAGGGCACCTCCTCATGACTTGGAGGGAGAGTAGTTGGTGGAAGAATAAATCTCTCTTGCTCAGAAGGGGAAGGGTATGGAATGTTGATGACATGAATGAAAGGCACATCTCTCTTTTCAAGTATATTAGGATTGTCCAGAGATTGCATGAGTGTGGCCACTTATTCAATCATAGGTTGAAGAGGGTGCATAGTGATGGGGACAAGAGATACTTCACCCTAAAAAAAGGGGGTGAGGTCAAGAGGGGGTTGTGGTGGTGAAACCACCGAGATGATCAAAAGAGAGATGGTGTTCCACCATTGAGCACTTTGACCCAAAGCTTTGTACCCACAACAAGTTCTTGACAAACAAGCAAATCAAGTATATAGTGATAATATAAAAGGGGTTAGCACATCAGATAACATAATCCATTAATAAACATTACAAACATGACCATGGATATTAATCATATATTTGCATGATACCAATAGGACGGGAAAGGATTATTTCAATTAATAAATGATCAGCAAAAGTGACAACATTACAAACTTTCGTGTCGGCACGGTTCGAAACAAAGAAACCAAGTTCCTTCCAACTGGGCCTCCACCACTTCAATCCTCCACCAAAGGCAAGCTCATAGAAAAGAGACAATGGGGTTCTCTAAACAATAGGGAAAGAACTTGGGGATTGAACACTGTGTTCAGACTTGAGGGACAAAGGGATGCAGACTCAATATGAAGTAATTTCTCCAGAGTAACTTTGCTCTCAAAGTTGAATACTTTCTCCTCTTTTTCCATAGCTCGGAATTGTGCTTTTATAGTCTTCAAAATGCAACTGAAGGGCCGAGTCAGAACGTTTCTAGTATGTGGAAGGCCAAGGATCAGAGATATCATGTCATGACATGGAAACCCAACTCCATTTTTGTATTTTTTGGCACAAATCCCGATGTACTCGTGCTGTAGTGGAGCAACCTACGTATATGCATGTTGTATAGCAGATAGGGTGCATATATGTGGAAAAATGTGTATTTTTGGTTCTGGATTCATCAAAAAGGTATGACAAGTCTACATAGGGAAATGGAAAAAGGCCCTCTATGCAAGATAGCAATGGTGAGGCAAATGTTGCTATAACATGCCATTGGTATCTCCTTCAAGGTCCTTGGTGAACCCGCTCTGATACCATATGATCCAAAAGCAGTGGGCATATGGCCTGTCCATTTCATCAAGGTGGATTGTTTATGGAATTTATAATTTTTTCTTTGTTCTTTGGATGAATTTAGTAGGTCAACAATGGAGAAAAACACCTGGGGCGATTTTAAACACCCATCATGAGATAAAAACTACTAGAGGCGAATTCAGATAGTCAACATCATAGAAAAATGACCTAGGGAAAAAGGAAGACATCCAACTAAAGAAAAACAAGCCAGGAATCATTAACTTCAACCAAATTCTCAATTGAGATGCCTAGAACTAAGAAACATGCCCAAAGAGATATAATTCTTCTGAAGAATAAGTAAATTTTCCCGACAACGAAATAAAACACCCGAAGGAGTGTCCATTGGATGTAGCTTGGGTGGTTGGGAGGAATGGTTGTTATTCTCCCCACCCAGGTTCAATTCCTTGTACGTGACATGTGATGCTCTTAATGGTTCTATAAGATACTCTTGTTGTTGTGTATATTTCTCCTTTTGTTGACCAATCAATATCCCAGCAATATTGGCCTCCCCATGTTCTCTCGTGAATTTCAAGGGGGTTTTCCGTGGATGTAGCGAGCTACCGGTCTTTGGTGTCGTGGACCACATGTAAAAAAAATGCCCAAAGGAGTGAATACAATTTGTGGGTGATTGGAACCTCAATCAACAAAAAAAAACACATCTAAGAGCGGATTGAGCTAATGAAGCTTGCATCTACTAACCAGAACATAAATTTCAAGAAATAAACTCAAACCAGAACCATAATATAACTCCATAGAGAAAATTACACCAACACAGTATAAACAATGGAGATGTGTTTTTCTTGGGAATTTAATTACAATGGGTGAGCAATGCATGCCCAAAAATATCATGCATTGTTACTCACAAAAATAAATGCAAATGGCCATGGGTTAGAGATGCCTTTGCTCATCGTGGACAAGCTTCTTAAATCCTTTGTCCACCGATATTCAAGAAAGATACACTCTTCGATCTATCATCTTTGAAAACTTCCCAATTTCTTCTTGTCTCCCTTGATTGTCCTCTTTGCTACAACCTTCATTATTTTAATGTGATTCCTTTGGAAGACCAACCATAACATGGTTCATTTCCACTTCCAATTTTTCAAAAAATGACAAAATTAAATTTAAAAAATAATTACAAGTTTATTACAATTTTACAAAATAATTTAGGCAAGGATCCAATTCAGATCAGGTTAGGTCATAACTCAATATTAGAAAAGTAAGGCTAGAGTAAAGGAGGATACATTTTTCATATAGAGGGTTGGATCATGAAGGACTGTGATTCAAGGAGATCTATGATAGGCGGAGAAGGACTATCATCTAGATATCTATACAGGTTAGGGAGAAGAGAGAATGGGGAAAGGTGTAAAAGGATCCAATAGATCGAAGCCACATCAATCGAGTGGAGATACATATAGTTCACAATTCATTCAAGGCGCGTATGTATGCAGAATACAATGTAGGAAAACACATAAATATACACATGCTATAGTGAGGACAAGTGCCTGTAGATCTGGAAAATTGAATGTATGGGATTATACAATCAAGGAGGAGTTGCTAGTGTTGTAGGTGTTGTCTATAGTTTTATGTATTTCTCTGTGGGTCATTTTTGTGGTAAAGGATCCTTTGTAAGCTTTGATATTATTCTAATGATGAGTTTAGTTGAAGGGAAATATATCTTTGTGGATTGTCTATGAGATTTAGTTTCTAGTATTACTTCCACTATTTGTTTCAGTTAATTATTCCAACAAGTGTATTTTTTTTGTGAGCTACTAATTTGATTTAAAACAAGGAAATTAGTAGTAAACAATTTACCTAGGTGTCGGTATTAAAAAGTTAGCATTCTCTCTTAGACATATTGGAAACAAACTGAGTCAATTCATTGACCAAGTAGAACTAAAAGGAAAATTGTTTTCCTATAAGAGAATATGCATAGAGGTGGATTTAGAGAGTGGACTCCTAGAGGATTTCCAAATCAATATATATGGGTGGATCCATCATAAAATGTTAGATTATAAGAAGATTCCATTCAAGTGAAATGCATGTCATGTTTATGGGCATTTTTCCTAAATATGTCCAAAAACCTAAGAGGAGCAACCTCCCTCAAAGTTGCAGCCAAGAAAATAAACTGAGTTCAAGTTGGTTCCTAGAAGGTGTAGAAATTCATAGTGTAAGGGGGCACCTCAGTTATAGAAACCCTAGGAGGGTCCTCCCACTTCAAGCAATAATCAATTAGAAGTTCTTGGGAATCTATATAGTTTAGTAAATCACAAAGATATGAAGAAGGAAGTTGAAAAGGAAGAGTAACTAATAATAGACCCCCAACTCTAGATTAGCTCATCTTGATAATGGCATGGATTTATCCCACAAGGATATAGAGACGGATTCCCTTGTAGAAGTAAAGGAAGCAGAGGAGGATGATAAGGATGAAGAGAAGTCAGAGGAGGAAGAAGAGGAAGCAAATGAAACATAGAAAGAAGATGGGGAATCAGATTAGGAAAATGAAAAAGAAGTGGATCTAGAATTGTAGGTCCATCCTAAGTCTTCTAAATATTTTTCATTTGTCGAAGTCCTAAATAATTCTCCAAATCCCTCCCCTCCTCTAACAAGGGGAAGGAATCTAATCCGGGGACTGAATAACTTATGAGGTAGAAATGAATATCCTCTTAGGACATCAATCAACTCTAGACTTTCCCTTGATCAAGGGGATTACAAATAGCAATTGATAACTATGCTCTATTTTTGTATTCTTCTTTGTAATCAACTTGTAAAAATCTATACTTGTACTCATGAATTGGGTACGAAAATCCCCTACAAAAACGTTTGTGATCTCTCCCTAGTTTCTTGAAAGGAGAAAGAACTAGAAAACATTCGATCGATAGCTTTTATATGCTTGATGTTAGCTTTGTTATAACTTTTTTAATATAATATTCCCCAATTTCAATTTTATATAATTTTAAATATGTAATACAATATATAATTATTAATAATATAATGCATTAATAATATAAACATTAGTTAATAACAACATAATGCCTAACATAATGCCTAGTGTATAGTATTATTTTAATAATAATTTATATAATATAATTAGTAATTATTATTTCTTATGTTATTAAAAATATAATAATTATCTATTAATATATTATTATATAATACATAATAATAATATTTTGATTATAAAACTATATGAATTTTTTTTCAAAACTAAAACAAGGATTAGTTGAACCCTCGTAGACCTCTTTATTAATTTTTTAAGAAACTAAAACAACGATTAGTTGAACCCTCGTAGACCTCTTTATTAGTCCCTGCCCTTCGAGATCGGGACTATTAGTAATCGATTCCCGTTTTTATATTAATCGTTGCACCAAAACCAATGCAAACACAATACTTTTAACCAAAGTTTTAAGGATTTATGCAATTTATCATCTTACATTTATTTTTTTATCGTACCTTTTCCATTTGAAGTCTTATTTGGCCTCATTTCGGGGCAAAGTAAAATTTATGAGTTTGAAACTTAGGAAACAATGAGTGCATTAAGATGTATTGCAGTTTAGATCTTTTGAAGTGCAAAGTAAAATTTATGAGTTTGAAACTTAGGAAAGATGTATTGCAGTTTAGATCCTTTGAAGTCAACTAATGTTATCTTGAGAGGTATCATTACTTTGTTAACATTTATTGTCAGCATCCTTCTTTCCATATCTCATCATCCTTTATCATGGCATGCTTCATCTGTCAAGTAGATATTTGAACAGTCACGAGGGATAGCTCGATTGGCGAGAACGTGCGCACACTCTTAGATATTTGAACAGTCACGAGGGATAGCTCGATTGGCGAGAACGTGCGCACACTTTCCCAGGTTGGGGAGAAGTCACGAGTTCAAGCCTGGCTACGAGTCCCTCGGACTGCTGCTTTCCACTCCCATATCATCCACTATGTGGGGAAGTATCGGGATAGGTTCCCAGCCCTTCCCACATCTGCCTGTGATCTGGATGACAGTTACCTGCCTTCTATATGTGAATCTGCCTTACCTACCTGGTTCATTGTGACCTATTGCCATGAGATCCGAAGCTCATATCCGCTTCTTTTCCGCAAAGCTAGCTGCAACCCCCTCAGATCCATATATCCGTCTCTGGCCACAGACAAAAGCTTCCTGTGGTTCGATTCTTCTCAGACCCTCGGACGGGAAATCGTGGAACAATCCACGGACTGGAATGGCGCACAGGCACGGATGAGGCGATGGACGAGGATGTCATGTTGCGATGGACGGGCATGGGTGGTCATGGCCGCTTCCGGTGAAGGAGGTAGCGGTGGCAGTGGCGCTCTTGCTAAAGAAGCTAATCTAGAGGCCGGTGGACCAGCGACCAACAGTGGGTGTGGTGGTGTTACCTGTAGAGGCTCCCATTGAGCCGGCAGGGGCTGGCGATGAAAGGTGCATGAGTAGAATAGATCTGGCAGCAACGGGGATTCTGGGTTTTAGGTGGTTTGGTGTTAAATCAAGTGTAATTGTCTTTGTGGCAAATGTAACAGTCTAGGTGACAAGTGTAACATTTATTCCAGTAAATCATGAGACTTATGCTCAAAAACTCCAAAAAAATCCAAATTTAAACTAAGCCAACTAAATTTGCAGTTTAATCTTTTCATATATATATACTTATTAATGCCCATACTTATTAATGCCCATGAAGAACATGCAAGCAGTTTATATTCCATAGAGAATAAAAAAGCACAGACAATAAAACCAATTAGTGCTTCAGTATATGATAAAGAGAAAGGCAAGGGTACATAGGATATGGAGGAACATAGATATTTTGAGCTCTCAGCACAATCAAAGATATCTAAACTCATAACGGAGTCATGTACTCTTCATATTTATTCAATATACTATATGTCTCTAGGGTGCCATTTGTGCAAACAATAATAGTGAAATAATGTTAAAAATATCCAATCAAGTCAAATTAGTGGTTTATATTCATTAATAATTTACTTGCATGAAGATTCAGTCATGAACTACTTGCCTTTGGGACAACACCTGCTGAAACGGAAGCTCCTCATGGCCATTGCTATGGATCATGGCCATTGCTATGGATCAGCCCTTTCTAGTGGCCTAGTTTGATTTTGAACTCATATCATAACAAAGAGCACAACAATTTCCTTCCTAATCTTTTGGCAGGGACTTGTTGTTTTGCAACTACCTTGTTGTTCATTGCCACCAACCTCGTTACAATGAATAACCTTTCTAGTGGCCTAGTTTAACCTCGTTACAATGAATAACCTTTCTAGTGGCCTAGTTTGATTTTGAACTCATACCACAAAGAGCACAACAATTTCCTTCCTAATCTTTTGGCAGGGACTTGTTGCTTTGCAACTACCCTTGTTGTTCATTGCCACCAACCTCGTTACAATGAATAAGGAGAGACGAATGAATTAAGAAACACTTGGCTTATTATACGATAAATAAACATATAGTTGAATAAAAATTGATACACATACCAACTGATATAAAATAGTAAATCGAGGAGATCAAAATGATATGATATGAAACAATAAATCAAGGAGGCTACAATGACACTGCAATAATACTATAAGTATTGATTATCTAATTATAAACTTGGTTCACAACTATTTTCTATACCACCTATTACTTTAGATGAATTAACCAACACAATGGATGAGGATGCAGCTCAAGCCAAAACTTAGCGAGGCTTTGACTTCATATATTATAGTGTTAAGAGAAAAAATGTGTTTTAAAGTGGAGAAAATTCTTTTCATGTGGAGTTTTGATAAGTAGTATTTAAAAAAAATAAAAATATTAATAACAAATAACTGTTTTAATATCAGTTATAAATAAAATATTTCAATATCCATTTTGTAAACTAATTTTATATCAACTTTATATATAGAGAGAAAAAGAGTTAAAGTAATTGAAATTAAAAAAATTCTTATTCCATTGAGAGGTTCTTTCTACTTTCCAGTATGAGGGAGATGTATAATTCCTTTAATGTTTAATATAGAGTTGACATGTGGCATTTAAAAAAATATTTCAATGTGAGTCATAATCAATTTCCACCTTAATGAACAGACACACATAGCAATTCAAAATAAAAAAAATCTTATTCCACCTAAGAAAGATGTGTAATTGTCCATTGGATGTAGCTTGGGTGGTTGGGGGGAATGGTTTTTATGCTCCCCACCCAGGTTCAATTCCTTTTAAGTGACATGCAATGCCAAAGAAACTTAGATGATTTAAGTTTAGATCAAACTTCAATGTTAAGATCTTTAAAAAAAATTGAGAATACAGTTCCTTGTTCTGTATTTTTCGACTATGGGAAATCAAGCGAAATATTGAGACAATGCAACATAAATTTGGTCATAAAAGGAGTTGCATGTTTCATAGTGTGAAATTGATAAAGTTTAATGCAATCACCTGCAATAGGGTATCGCTTCCCATTGTCGCTTGTATGAGGGAAAAAATTGAAACATTCCAAAGACATTGCTACAACCACAACAATTAGTGCCTTTGTTTCAAACGAAAGTCAGAATTGTTGAAGACAAAGTCATCTCAGTACCAGTTGCAACATTTCATTGTTAGTTTTATTCTGTGATGTGGGTTTCCAATGTATTGTGTGCTGGCATATTCTTTTCATTGTCATCATTTTCTTAATTAATAGTGATTTCAATGATTATTGAAAAGTATTACTATTATTTAGGTTTGTAAATTTTACAGTGCGAAACCAATTATAAGAACATAGTAGCATAATTAAATGAGTGGTTCTTGTTGTATATGGTGCCATGAGAACATATTGTTAGTTCGATTATGACTATGGTCTTTTATAAAACTTATGGGGTTTGTAAAGCCAAGCATGTCAGTTACAGGTTATCCTTGTGTTGTATTGTTGTATATGTGATGGAGGTCAAATTTTATGATAGAATTATGAATACATTTTGTACCCAGAGAGATGCCCTAGATAACTGGTGAATACAACGAGCTATGTCATCCAACTGATGTGAGTTCCTCCATATAAAGATTCAGTTACTTGAATACTTTTCTGACAAATACTATGAGCTATGTAATTTGGAAGAATGAAGTTTGTCAATATTGTCGATCATTTCAATTAAGTCATTGATGGTATGAAGTAGTTGTTTCTTAAATGAGTCAAGTGGGAAGCTCTATGTTGTGGTGGAGAAAGCGCATGGTCCATAAGACTTCAGAGTGGAGAGAATTTCTAGTGAAGACCATATCAGACAGTTGTGACTTGTATGTGGTTTCTATATTTGTAATATAAACATTATGGGAGGGTGTTAGATATAATGTTTATTTTAGAGTTTGGTTGGGGATTCGTTGGATATTGTTGAGATATTATCTTAACCACAATATCTGGGATTGGAATAAGTTATATCACAAAAAAATATTTTAAACCTATTTATATTGAGTAATACTTAATGATTTTTTTTTTTGGTGTGCATGCTGATTTCCATTTCAAAAAAAATCTAGAGAGTGTTTAACTATGACATTTAAAAAAAACAAAATTAAACAATATTTAAAGAAAATCAACCTTTAACGATAGAAACAACCATACATAAACACAACAAAACAAAAGTAAAACAACTAAACCATAGTTTGTAATAGCAAAATTGTATGCTAAGCAAGCTTAATCCTTAGATTATTTGATTACTAACTGTGACTGGCGTCCTCTCTCTCGGATAAATTTACAACTGAAAAATGGGTTACCTCGCACTTGCACAAATTGGGCCCTCCATGTAGTTACCAGTGCTACTACCGAAGCAACATCCTTCCCTTCCTGTGAAGATCACTGTTTTCATATAAGCTTGGGATGACTGGAAACAAGCGAGGTTGACAACTTCTGCAATTCAACTTTTTCCAAAAGGAAGTGTGCCGCAATACGTACTTGAAATTCATGACTTTTTAATTGATAAATTCCACTGTATTATTGTATATTTTAAATTTAGGAAGAGCATGATGCATTCCATAACAATATCTTGAAATAAATTATTTCAATGCACGTCGTTGACACTGATTCTCACATATTGGCACATGAATGAATGGTTGAGACGCCATGTTCAAGTGGATTCAAATAGATTCAAATATATAAGTGGCTTCATGTAAAATAATTTCTTTCATATTGATCCAGGAGGATATCGATGGCCACCCACCTTGTCCAACTGGCTCATAATAGTTTTTTAGCAACTTACTATTTTTAGTAGTTTTTTGGTTCTTGAACTTCTAGGGCCATTTTGAGGGCCTAAACGATGGTTTTTCATGATCAGGAACCTCAACAATACGGTAAGTATCTGATTGATCCCCCTAAATGAATCGCCTCACATGTACCTTTCCAACTAGCTATCGTGCGCCCTAAACAGACATCGTATGCAAAAGTTACAACCCTGGGAAGTTGATGTACTAACTTACCCCAACGGGGCCCACATTACTTTTGGCACTTCATCTCCTAGGGTTAGGTTTTTGGATGTCTAGGGTTTTGGAATACATGTTTTATTTTTAAAAATTCCTTTAGAGCCTTATTATACTCATCTTCTTGCGAATGAGTGTAACTGTCACTTCTCTTTTCAGAGATAAGATGCCACCGTTCTAGCAAGCTTATTTCAGTGTGCATTTTACAATTTCAGCATATTTCTTATTTAATAGAAGTCCAGTTTTACTGCATCTCTGTTGTTATTCACTGTGTATTTTTGTTAATATTATAAATTTGTGTTTTCATTTCGTTATTCTCATAAATTTGGATCAATGGTATTAGAGTGGTCTTCTACTTTTCGTTTTTTAGTTCATGTCCTCGACAAGGTCAAGTTATAAAGAGTTTGGTCTCGAGCTTGTTTCTCTTGAGGACAACTGCTCTCGCACACCCAAGAAAACTTCCATGGTGGGAGAAAATAAATACGATGGGACAGGAGATCCTTTCAAAATGTTCCTCGAGGAATCCCTTGAGCGATAAAGGAACAGGATGATGGAAAACTTTGCACAAATCCTTCAACGACTGTCGAAAAGTGCAGCATCTAATTCGAGCGGAGGCATCGCCCCCTTCAAGGTACATATCAACTTTGATATTCCTATATTTGAAGGTTAGATAGATGTAGATGTTGTAGAAAAATGGTTGAATCTGCTAGAAAGGTATTTTTATATCCATAACTTTTCGAAGAGAGAAAATATTTCTTTTTCTCTCCTCAAAGTCGTCCCCCATGTCAAAGATAGGTGGGAGATGTTTTGTTGGATAAATTCAACGAAGTAACCCTCATTATTTACAGTCGCACTTACCTAGGAATCCTTCAGGGATTATATTCAAGAACAATACTACCTTGTTGGAAGTTATGACGACTTGTATACAAAATGGACCACACTCCAGTAGGAAAGGGATCAAGCAGTGCCATAGTTCACAAATATCTTCCATACCTTGTGCACCAAGTTGGGTATCAAATATTCTGAGCAACATCTGGTGCTCAATTATCGCGGTGGTATGCATAGATACATCCCCGAAAAAATGTTTTTTTTGGACATCTCATACTTAGGCGCGGCCTATCGATATGTCGTCAAAATAGAGCAGAAGATTAAACAAAAGACCTAGCAGTTTGGGTCTGGGAACCCCTCATAGAATAAGTAGGGAAAGGGCAACCACAACCCGTAGAAAAAAGGACAGAGGAAATCTGGGCAACCTCAGGAAAACCAGTCCAAGCCATAATAAAAGAAGGACAATGGGAAGACAAAGAAAGATACGGGTAAGTGGTGCAATGATCCAGGAGGCTCCCGAGGTCTAGAAAATGCTCAAAATTGAAGGTTACCGGAATTGAATGAAACCAATTGCATCATGACCGGCTCGTCACTTTGATTTTGAGCATATATTTACTTTCTCAAATGGGTTCCATATGAAAGAGTTATCAGACTCTGATTAGATTCTCAAATAACTAAAAAGTCAAAGGTCAAACTGGAAAAAAGTTAATGCTGACGTCAACATGACATCACCAAGTTAATTTCATGATGTTGACGTGGAAGAGGCAGGTGATGACAGGTGGAATCAGAGTTGATTAGGCAGATGATGTAGGCATAGGCCAATAGATACTTGACACATGGCATGCGGTTGATTTAATGTGGATGTGCCACGTGGCCCAGGTGTGGGCTGCCACATGGCACCCCGTCGTTGGTTGGTGGTTTTGTTAAAAAAAAATGGTAACTCACGAGAATGGAACCCACGACCTTCTGTTAGGAGGAAGTGCTTTGGTAGAGTCCTATTACCAGTGCGCCTCAAGTGTTTCTTGTTAGATATAACCCACACTTTAATATATAAAGTGCATATGTGAATATGGCAGAAAAGGAGGTGGTTGGGGCCAAGGTATTGCATATTCTCGGAACCAAAAACTTATATCCATGAGCTTATCCCTATGTGCACAGAGGTGATAAGGGGTGGTTCCATGGAGTGCACCCCAAAACCAGGAGCCAACACTTGGATTAGGCACACGATCTGGGGGTGGTCACATCATATGCGCCATATAACCAAGAGCCAGTGCAATGGAGACCATTTCTTCCTAAGGAGGGAGGATTGATCCATTTGGATATCAGTGGCCACCCACCTTTTCCATTTGGCTCAAAACAGTTTTTTGGCAATTTTGGTAATTTACTATTTTTAGCAGTTTTTCGGGTCCTGAAACTTTCAGAGCCATTTTGAGGCCCTAAATGACATTTTTTGGGAAAATGGGGAGAAACATGGTATTCCCTTAGATGTTTCCCCCAAAATGAAAATCCTCGACGATACCTTTCCAACGGGCTATCATGTGCCTAAAATGGAGAGCGTATGCAAAAGTTACAACCCCAGGAAGTTGATGTACTAACTTACCCAAACGGGGCCCATGTGACTTTTGGCGCTTCATCTCCTAGGGTTAGGTTTTTGGATGTCTAGGGTTTTGGGCATTCCTGTTTATTGTAAAAAGGCCTTTAGATCCTCATTGTAATGATATTCTTGCGAATGAGTGCAGTCGTCACATCTCTTCTCAGAGATAAGCCACCACCATTCCAGCAAGCTTGTTTTTTGCTGCATTTTACAGTTTCATCTTATTTCCTTATTGAATAGAAAATCAATTTGACTGTATCTCCGATATTTTGTGTTAAGCGCATGTTAATAATCTATAGTCATTTCGTTCTACTCATAAAATCTGGATCAAAAACACCAGATCAGCCAGAGTCAACTGAACTAGGGCTGCGGGCACATGCCGAAAAACTATAGCCAAGGCTCAACATAAAAAATATCACATGCGGCTATAGGACCTGCGAGAACAATCATGAAAACCAGCGACAAGAAACCAACCCTCGGGCACGAGCGCCAGTCTGTGGACTAGAAAACTAAGAAGAAAAAATTGGGTGTGCAATTAGTTGTGAGTATGCGTCTAGGGTTTCCCCAACCACATAATTTTTCCCCTCATTGTTATATATATATATATATATATATATATATATATATATATATATATATATATATATTATTTTTAATAATAATTAAATTTTTAATATATTATATAATTTTATATATGTAATACAATATGTAATTATTAATAATTATATCATACTGAGAGTTAGATTATTAATTATATAATATATTGATGATGATGATGATGATTAACATCCATTGAGACCAAATTGGTCTACCGAGCCTTGAAAAGTAAGGGATTACTTGCAATTAATTAGAATTTTGTTTTTGTGCTTGAAAAGCATTAAGAGAAGATTTCCAAGATCACCATAGTTTTGTTGAGTTAATAGGTTAGGAAGGTTGGTAGTGTGACAAATATTTTGAAATTGAGATCTAATCTAGGTATAGACTAGACAAACTAAAAGAAAGTGTTTTTCATCTTCAACCCTCTTAGTGTCACAAAGGTGACACAATCTTTCATCCCGGCGAGTTTAAGGAATTGATCAACGCTGAGTTTTACTATGGAGCTCATGAGAATTTGTTCTTATTTTAGCAATGTTTTTTTTTCTTTACACTTGTCAAAATAGAGAGATATTTTTTATCTTCTAGATTAGGGTTGATTACCTCTGTATAATACCTTAATAGTATTTTTTCCTCTAACTCTTTATCACACCACATTTTCTCCTTAAATTTTCATTTAATAAAATTTTCAATAGTATCATTATTCTGCAAAATGATCTCTTACATGATTCCTCAATGACTTAGCCAAGACTGGGCATCTTTGTGCCATCCCCACTTGAGTCGAAGGTGGTTTTGGATGGAGTTTGAAGAAATTTTAGGAAGCCTCTTGACTTTCATGTTTTTTAACTTGTTCGTATACAATAGGTATCTTGTCATAGTTGTTCTCTCAATGGGGAAAGGCTTTCATCTAAGAAGAGGATAAGATAGGGCATATTTCCTTTAATTTTGAGATTATAGGTTATAAATTTCTTTTGGATCTACTCTATCTTTCTCCATGACTCTCTAGAGATACTACATCCCCAAAATTTGCATCCACATATAATAATGTGAGTAACAAGAGTCTCAAAGAGGAGTTTTGTATTATCCCATATCCAAAGATCGATTGATTTACAATTTTTTTCAAACCCATAATAAGATTTCCATCCTCCATTTATATGTTTCTCAATGCTAGAATTTCAGTTGAGCTTGTGGTGAATATTGATTCCAAGATATTTGTATGAATTCACTTCCTCAAATTTTTTTTTGACATATACGAAAGTATCATAAGTGATCTTAATGGATTTAATGATTATGACTTTTGTTTTGTCAGTATTAACAATCATACCCATATTGGAGAAAAAATCCTTAAGGATTCTTAGTTTCTTTCCAAGATCATGGGGACTCATTTCCATAAGAACAATATAATCATCATAAAGAAGATGACTGATGACTTTACCAGTGAGAATTGGGCTAACACAACCTGCTTCTTCCAAACAATATTCTAACGTGTCGATGTATATGCCAAAAATGGTGGGGGACAAGGGACAACCTTGCTCATATCCAATGTTATAGTTAATTTCTTTCGACTGACCCTCATTTTTATTAAACTTGGCAATAACGTTCTCATACAACCTTATTATAGTAGCCCTCAACTCTAAAGGAGCATTTATCTCATCCAACCTATCCCAAATGTTTTTTATGGGTACTATGTCAAAAACTTTTCGAAAGTCAACAAAACAACATAAAATATTGGTTTTAGTATTGTGAAACTCTTCTGCAATGATTCTAAGGGTAGAAACATGGTCCACGATTGAATGATATCTCCTAAATATGGCCTATCCTTTATCTCTTTTACCATGAATTTCTATCCATAGAATAATCTTATTTTCCAAAATAATTCCATATAGCTTGGCTAAAATCGGGTTAATGTTTCTATCCCCATTTTTTAAAATAGGTACAATGAGGATTTGTGTCCTGGGTTTAGGGAAGCCATGCTTGATTTCTATATTGAAGAGTTTGTGTATGTGAGGGATGAGGATAGACCCTCCAATTTTAAAAATTTCAACTTGATATCCTTTAATGTCCTTAACCTTCCCATTTGCAAGTAGCTTAACAACAAACTCTATGTCATCCAATGAAAAAAATTCATCCTATGTAGGAATAATTGGAATGGTGTCCATGGCATTAGGGAACTTGTAAATACTTTTAAGGTAGGAATTCCAGTCCCTTAAGGGAATCATATTATTTTCTTTGGTATTGTGAATTAAAATTTTCCTCCAGAACTTCTTAGGATCAAGCCTATATAGGTGTAAAAGTCACTTTTTCCTTTTATTTATATAGTACCTTTTTTTCTTTTAATTAGGGATTTGTAAGTATTGATCTTAGCGTGTTTTAAGGACTCATTAAAAGCATACCTAATGGATTTCCTAGCAATTTTATATTCTTTATCATACCAAGGGTTGGTTGTTTTATTATTATTTTTAAGTGACACCTCGAAAAGCAACTTCTTAATAGAAGTGGAAAAAGTGGAAAGGGTAGCTGTAAAATTATGATAGAGGTCTTCAATGTTCATCTAAAAATAGGGGGATGAATTTTTTTTCTATGCAATCACCCTCTACTCCATTAATATAAAATTTTCAGGACCTTGCTCAATGTTTTAGTTATGCAAGAGGTTTTATGTGTCAAGTTCATGCTTCTTTTAAATGTTTATGTGTGAGGTCTTTAAAAAGTTAAATATGTGTTTTAATCAAATAAACAATAAACATAACTTGCAGCAAATAAACTAGCAAAACTCACAACAATAACAAGATGATAAAGGAGTTCACCCCCAACTGGGCTACATCTCCTTGAGCCTCCATCAATGGACTAGGCTCTCTGGGATTAGTTTGTCAAAGATTCTTTTACAAGCTGCTGCTCAACTCCAATGGATTTATTGACTGTACCATTGGGTTTAGAATACATAAAAACCCCAAAAATGACTAATAGAACTCTGAAAACGGATCATGGCTCATCTAGGCATGACCTCTTCTACATGTGGCCTTGAGCTTCCTTGAGCTTCTTTGTGGAAAAAAAACCTGTAAAAGTCCTCAAATTCCTCTGAAACCTATCCCAATGTGTTCAGAGCATAACAATTAGCCAAAAATGTCTATTCAGTCACAGAAACAAACTTGGGCTCATCTGAGCATGGCCTCCATCAATGGGGACCCTAAGCTCCCTAGAGCTCCCTCAAACTTCAATGGTGAAAAACCTACAAAATAAGTCTTCAAATGACTTTGAAAATAGTGCCAATGGATTCAGAACATCCAAAAACCCCTAGCTGGGCTTTTTTGGCACCTCATTTGGCCAAAAAATGAAGAAGTTAGGCCTCCTGCCATTTCCCTCCTTTAGGCATGATGTCTCTGGTTCGCCAAAATGCACCTCTATGCATCCAACCTAGCCTCTGTGCTCATTTTTGTGCTAAAACCTAGCATAGGGAACATAACCGAAAAACAGGTGCAACTGTAGAATGGTTAACAAAATTAAACCCCCTAACCGCATAGGCGTTGGGCCCATGGGTCATGCGACCTCGTTTCCCACACAAAAAGGGCTAGGTTGCAAGATTCGTTGTGGGCGCGACATGTGGCGGGGCACGTGGGTTGGAAAACCGTTTTAAAAAGATGCGCGCCAAAATTGTAGGCAGGTCATATGGACTCCCACGCATTTTTTAGCGCATGGTCATATGTGTTTATACCAAAAACCGCGGGCTGGGGCTAAGCCCCAGCCTGGCCCCCGTGCCAAAATACACTAATTCAAACTTAAATAAATTTAAACACATATATATATATTAAGAACCAATGCGTGGCGTGCCGGTTGGGCGGCCTTTTCCAAACCTTTGGATTGTGGTGGAGGTCCAGGGTTCGATCCCCACAGACTCTATAATAATTTTAAACAACCAAAACATGGTGCCACGTGGCACCAAACCGTTCGCCACAATGATGCCACGTGTCCACCAATGATTCGCCCAAACTGCCAACTCAACATTGACACGTCACCACTTGCCACATCAACGGTCATACCTCTGCCACGTGTGAGTCATACACCTGCCAATAAATGATTGCCACGTCATCATGTACGAACTGTACAGTCATCATCCTTTTTTTTCCTGTTTGACAAATCGAACAGATCGCGATATCTCACTCATCCAACGTCCGTTTGAACCCGTTCGAGTTGCGTTGGGTTCGTGATGATGAGGGCTACGCACCTGTTCGTTTTGAGGTGATTCCAAACACTTTCATTTTTGGGCTAAATTTTGACCCCTAGTCCAGATTCTGATCACACCTTCCCACTAAAAGGATTTTGGACCCACAAAAGCTTATGATTATCTACCTGAGCTTCAATACTCTTCTTCTTCTAAGTTCTATCAACTGATTCTACTTGAAAAGTCTTTTCGACAATCACCTGGATACCTTGACATGCCTTGTACTACAACTGGCTATGTCCCTCAACCATTGTTCTCTGGCTGATGATGACCCACTCTTCTCTTTGCGCTTGGAAGACTGACAACCTTCCCACTGAGAATCAATTCCCTCTTGTGAACTCTTTAGCATCAACACAATCCGCTCTACAATGGCTGCAAAAACTTCCCTGCGACATCTTGTCACAAACCAAGAAAACCATCAATCTTGAAAACAAATTTATACAAGACTGAAAATGATGCCAACAAAGTCTTTTTGCTCTTCAAGAAAACAGTTGTATCTTGTACTTCATCAAAGCACATGGAATTTTCCTTCATCTTGGTGTACTCAAAATCAACTTACAAGCCAACAAACACCATCGACTAAACATAAGTCGAAAAACATGATCGACACAACATAGTCGTCAAGACAATATCGATACAAGTCGAGACTCATTTGAAACATATCAACTTTCCAAATGACAAGTCGACATTCATGATACACAACTATGTTACAATCATGAGTCGCTAATAATGAATTGTCACCAAGTTCATTGTTTACACACACACAAAAACACATGCATGTGCATGACTCTTCAACTCTCCTTCAAGTACAAACATAAGTACATGAACCCGAAACATGTGGGTACATAAGAGCTGAATATGAAAAATATATATGGCTGTAACAAGTGAGCATTATACCCCTCTTTTACATCCTACTGGCGAAGTTGTGCAACAAACAAGAATTCCTTCAAATGAATTGCATTCACATGCAAACTTGCATCATACAAGTTGTGATAAATCGCTGCAACTTATCATACTTTCAACAGAAATGCATACAAAAGGCTGAAATATGCATCTACAAACAAAGAAATTCAAGCCTTACTTGCTCAAGAAATCTAACCATTTCTTACCAAGCCAATTCAATGGTGACTTTTTCTGCTGAAAACCATCTTCTTGTGAATCATCTTGACTCGCATCAATGATGGAAACTCCTCTTCCATTCTTGCTAGACTCTTCATCCATCTCCCTCTTGTGATTTGGACAAGTGGTTGGATGTAATGTCCAACATTGATCAATGAGATGACCCCTCTTCTGGAAATGAGTGCAAATCTTTTGCATCCGCTTTTCAAGTTGTCTTTGCTTTTCAAGTTTCTTGAAAGTGGTCAATCTTTTCCAACATTTTGAAACATGATGGTTATATAAACCACAATATGTACTTGGACTTTTTCTGTCATTTTTACATGCAAATTTATCATGCTTAACATAATCAAAAGCAACTGAATGATAGGTAGAAATATACCTTGAACATTCACCTTTATTGCCTTCTTGAGGAGGTGAATTTGAAGAGTTACAAGCTCTCCTTTGAAGACCAACAACAATGTTCTTGTCCGCATGGTTGTCATAACTCTCTTGTTTCATACATTTGCATTCATCTTGAACAAATACTTTGCATGCTTGAGGGATTGAACTTACAACAAAAGTTGTTCTTGGAACTTTTTCCCTTGTCTCCTCAACTTTGGAATATGCTCCATCTTTCTGTTCATATCCAAGACCACAATACTTGGGTTTCTCCTCAACAACAATAGGCTCAACAATTCCTTGTGCATGCTTGCCTAACCCTCTACCTTCATAGCCCATTTTTAACAATAATTTGGACCCTATTCCTCTTGTGTGATTTTCAAAAACACCAAAGCATTCATCTTGAGAGGAATTTGAAGATAAACTAACATTACATACCTCATATTCATGCATGCACTTGGTAAGGGTTTCCTTTGCCTCATGGAGTTGAGTCTCCTTCTCATGCAACTTTTCAAGAAGCTGGTCTTTCTCCTCCTTCATGGCCATCAAATTCTCTTGAAGGGCAATGCTCTCTTCTCTATCTTCCCACAACTCTTGTACCATATATCTCATGGTTACAAACTCCTTCAACATATCTTTGTCAAAGAACTTGGATAATGAAGATGTATGAGAACTATCAATGTTTGAAGCTTCCTCCATCCTTGCAAGATATTGAACTTCAACACAAAACTTGCACAATAATACCAACAACTAAATCTCTAGCTAGCAATGGCAATCACATGAGAAAAACTATGCTTTGATACCACCTGATCTGAAAATAGGGGGATGACTTGTTTCTCTATGCAAGCACCCTCTACTCCATTAATATAAACTTTTCAGGACCTTGCTCAATGTCTTAGTTATGCAAGAGGTTTTATGTGTCAAGTTCATGCTTCTTTTAAATGTTTATGTGTGAGGTCTTTAAAAAGTTGAATATTTGTTTTAATCAAATACACAATAAACATAACTTGTAGCAAATAGACTAGAAAAACTCACAACAATAACAAGATGATAAAGGAGTTCACCCCCAACTGGGCTACATCTCCTTGAGCCTCCATCAATGGACTAGGCTCTCTGGGATTAGTTTTTCAAAGATTCTTTTACAAGCTGTTTTTCAACTCCAATGGATTTACTAATAGTACCATTGGGTTCAAAATACATTAAAACCCAAAAAATGACTAATAGAACTCTGAAAACAGATCATGGCTCATCTAGGCATGACCTCTTCTACATGTGTCCTTGAGCTTCCTTGAGCGTCTTTGAGGAAAACACACATGTAAAAGTCCTCAAATTCCTATGAAACCTATATCAATGTGTTCAGAGCATAACAATTAGCCAAAAATGAATATTCAGTCATAGAAAACAGACTTGGGCTCATCTGAGCATGGCCTCCATCAGTGGGAGCCCTAAGCTCCATGGAGCTCCCTGAAACTTCAATGGTGAAAAACCTGCAAAAGAAGTCTTCAAATGCCTTTGAAAACAATGCCAATGGATTCAGAACATCCAAAAACCCCTAGCTGGGATTTTCGGCACCTCATTTGGCCAAAAAATGAAGAAGTTAGGCCTCATGCCATTTCCCTCCTTCAGGCTTGCTGTCTCTGGTTCACATTTTTCGGCGCATGGTCATATGTGTTTATACGTGTCCACCAATGATTCGCCCAAACTGGAAACTCAACATTGACACATCACCACTTGCCACGTCAGCGGTCGTGCCTCTGCCATGTGTGAGTCGTACACCTGCCAATAAATGATTGCCACGTCATCATGTACGGACTGTACGGTCAACATCTTTTTTTTGTCTATTTGACCAATCGAACAGATCGTGATATCTCACTCATTCAACGTCCATTTGAACCCGTTCGAGTTGATTTGGGTTCGTGACGACGAGGGCTACAAACCCGTTCGTTTTGAGGCAATTCCGAACACTTTCATTTTTGGGCTAAATTTTGACCCCTGGTCCAGATTCTGATCAAATGTTGTCCTTATAACTTATGATCTATGTAATTCACTATTTAAATCCTTTAAGAAAAGATCAAATTTACTTTTTTCAAAAAGCAGGTGCCTTTGATTATTAGAATTTTCTTCAATGGGCCTCATGTGGAAAATTTTAGAGTTAGGGTTAAAGCTCTATGATCAGACTCAACTACAGGGTCATTTAAAAGGTCAAAAGTTACTATTTGGTTGGAAACGGGGATATCAGATATCACATAATCCATGACACTACTACCTAGTCCATCAATACAAGTCATTTAGTTGGAGTTTGGTCACTTCATTACTCCATTGCAAATTATTAGGTCTTGAGAACTACAAAGATTACTATCTTAGTACCAAACAAATTATCATTCAAGTCTTCAGAGCTTCTTTTGTAGATATTAGCTAAAACAAGGTCCTCATCGAGCCCTAAAGGATTATGCTTGGAATCATTGCTTAAAAGAATAGCTTGGTTAGCTGCAGTTCTAGCATTAAAGTCTCCTAGGAGGAGGATATTTCTATCCAAATGTATTGATTGAGAGGGTCGATGTTATGAAGTTGAATGTGAAGAGAAATTGTATTTCTTATATAACAGGCTATGCCTCCAATCCCTCTACGATATGATTTTTTGTTCCATGCCAACCAAAAGACAAATCCTTTTATGTTAGGGACCTTAGACTCTTCATGCTCCCACATTTCAACTAGATAAATAATATCAATATCACTCAGGATCCAACTTAACCTAGGACCTTTGTGCCATGGAAAACCATGATAGTTCCAAAAAAGGATATCGAGTGTCCCAAATTCCTATTTATTATTATCCTTTTGGTTTCTATCCCTAACAATAGCTTTCGATTTCTAATTATTGTTCATGTTGCTTCCTTCCTATCTTCTTTTACCTTTTGAACTTCCTTCCTTAACTCATCTTGGTATTCGAGAATGAGGTCTTCATTTATAAATATTCTTGATCCTTTTAAGATTGGATATTAATTGAGTATGTTATATTTATGGTCATTGCAACTTACTTTGACACAAATCAACCTATCTTTATGTTCAATTATTTTTCCTAGCCTCTTTGCTTCTATGAGGTAAGTTGTTTCAATTTCTGATTTAGTTTTTAGTTGTTCTTTTACTATTGCTAGTGTATATCCTCATCTTGTTATTCTTTTATACCATAATTTATGATGTTCGAGGCTCGAGGCTCTTTTATTATGCTCATGATCCAATTCGATTAGCTTAAATTCATTTCCTCTTTGATGGGTTTGATATCTAACTTGTTTTCGAAACTACTTAGGGCCATATTGTTGGTTAGCTTTTCTTCTAGCTCTTTAATCCTATCTCTTAAGTTGTGATTTTCTTCAACCTCTCCTTCTTGGGTTGATTGTTTTTGTTTTTCCATTTCTTGTATTCTAGCATCCATTGTCTGCAATTAACTTTTGAACCCTAACAATCTATACTCTATCTCAGTTTGAATATTATCTTGGAAGAGTCTAAATTTTTTATAAGCATTTCCTCTAACTCTATTTGGAGTTTTACTTCTCTTTCTTCTCTCTTTTTTAATAATCTAAATATTAATTAATAATAATATTAATAATCTAAATATTAATTGAAAATAATATGATCTAATATAATATTATTTTAATAACAATATATATTTAGTTATATTAGTGTCACTTAATGTAATCTTAAGTGCCAACAACAAATTAAATGAAATGAAATGAAAATTAAATAACTACATACATATATGTATGTATATGTACGAGAGATGTTGTAATTGACAATAACAAATAAATAACTATTTTTATTTTTATTTTTTTATCAATGTGAATGAATTAATATATGACATGGAATTAAATGATAAAAAGATTTACACCTTAAAAGATTTGATCCCTCTAAATACTTGTTTAATATATATTTGAAAATTATAATAATGAAGGGTTCTTATTAATTAATAATAATAATAATTTAATTTTAAGTTCACACCCAAGCCAAACACTAAATTGGTGTATGAGGTCTACTTATTTATGGGACAAGTGACCCCTCAACCCAACAATTTGACTACTAAAATTTACATATTATATGTTTCTATATAACTTATAATAATAATATTTTGATTATTTATATAAATAAAAAATTAACATAATCACCATAAAATTTTATTTTATTTTAATTTAATATATTAATTTAACATAAAAATGATCGTTCAAACACAAATGAATTATGCTACACTTGGCTTATTATATGATAAATAAATATATAGTTAAATAGAAATGATGTGTTCCATTGGAAACGCCAAGGCTTCCACGTAGGCAAACGCCAAGGTTCCATTGCCACCCAACTCTTTATAATGAATCTGCACACACCAATGAATAATGCTAACGTTGGTTTATTATACAATAAATAAATAGATAGTTGAATGGAAATGATTTGGTCCATGAGAAGTTTGTTCCATTAAAAAGCAATGTTGTGGACCCTTATCCAATGTTTATTCACATGTTTTTAAGGTGTGGGAACAATTTTTTAGATTAGTCACGAGAGCATTTAATGTTGCGTAATGAGAAAATCTATCTTATATTTTTTCTAAGTGGGATGCATATATTTTACTATAAATTTGTTAACAAAAGAAGTGATGAAAGTTGTATGAACATTCATATCATATAATAATTTGTGAGGGTTATCATTTTACATCTCACACCATTGTTTATGCATTGATAACTTAAGATTTATTCGTAAACCTTTAATATTTATTAAAAAATCTTAATACTATATTTAAATTATTAATTTCAAAAATATGTGTTACATTACAATTTTTTTAATTTAACAAAATTATGATTTTGGAAAGTTTATCTTAATGTACAAAAACAAAATTCTAAAGAATTACAAGTAATCTTTTATCCTCTCAAATTTGATAATAATTGTTTTCTAAAATTTAATCAGACCTCCCAAATATTAGCACCATATTATTCAAATATAAAAATAAAATGTTTTTAATTGAATTTAATAAATTAATTATAATTTTAAAATTACAATTTTATTGAAATTGTAATTTTTTTCATTCATACGTGTAATTTAAAAGTTTTTATATTTTTTTATAAGTAAGTTTCTATATTATATATTAGCAAAATTTACATAAAAGAAGAAGGAGGAAGATAGAGTGATTCAAGCCCAAAGGGACCTTGTCAAAATGTGAAAATTACAATCTAAAAAATTGATGATTCATATCACAAATTTGTTTTTTTAAAAACATTTTTGTTTTATATAAAATTAAAATATCTGTTAAACATTTTTGTTAGTTGTAGTTAGGATAAAAACATATATTTATTCAGTTTAGTCAATTTGGCTAAGCTAGTTAAATAACAAGTCCTTTAAGACATTTTACAATAGAGCTCTTCAAACCTTTAAATAAGCTTCATTACATGCTAATATCTTGGTCAAATATCATGGACCCATAAACCACCAATGGTAAACCTATCAATAACTACTAGTAATTTAATGTATATTTTCCCACTGATCTAGATTCCTCAAATTTTATATGTTTGTATTCACATAAAATGCATTATCAAGTCATCTAACTCAATATTTATAATAACTTTGTTCTATCATATTTTGTTTATAGTTTTCATGGATTTAAAAAAAAAATCTACAAATTTACTTATATCTTCACGCTTTTAATATCTACCTATATTTTCAAATTTTCATAATCTGTAGGTAGAAAGGTGCAATTCTCTCTCTCTCTCTCTCTCTCTCTCTCTCTCTCTCTATATATATATA
>ML782502.1:370905-388277 GCA_009831015.1 Picea engelmannii
GAGAGAGAGAGAGAGAGAGAGAGAGAGAGAGGTGTGCATCTTTCGGCATATATATATACCGAAAGATGCACACCTATTGGAAAATGGGCATATTTAATGATGGGACCAACAAGAAAAGGAAGGGCAGAAACCATGTTCAAGTTCTAGAGATCAGTAAGCAGGTCATAGAGGCTGAGGAGGAAGTTTGTCCTTCTCCACACAGATATTTTTCACCACCTCCTCCACTAGGGTTAGAAAAGGTTCCTTCTTCTACCAAAGCTATATCCAAGAGAGGGAAGAAGCTTCTATTTCCCTCTTCTCCTCCAACAGTTGAAATCAAAGCTAAAAGACCTTTCACAAGGTCATCAATTCCTAAGGAGGTTTTCAAAGAGCAGTCCTTACCAGAGGTCCCTATTCAAAAGAAGAAGGGAAAAGGCATTGAAAATCCTATGGCGGAGAGACCCAAGCCCCCTATTCAAAAGAAGAAGGGAAAAGGCATTAAAAATCCTACTGAAGGGAAACAAGAAACCCCTGTACAGAAGGGTAAGGATAAAGGTACTAAACCACCTTTGGAGAATAAAGATGAAACCTTTGAAAATGGCATTAAGAAGCCTGTTGAAAGAAAAGATGAAACCCCTTTGCTGAGAAAGAAGAATAAAATTAAATACATTAAGGAACCTGATGGGGTTGACAAGACACTTCCCATCCAGGAGGAAGAGGAGTCTGAGAAAAATCCAAGTGAGACTATACATGCCATTGTTCCTCCTGATAGTCAAACCTACAAAAGACTTATTAAGCAACTTAGATATGCAAGAAAAGAAATAGCTCATCTTAAAGCAGAAGATAAGGTCAACTTGGCTCAGATGAAAGAGCTTATGGATGGCTACAGTCACACCCTTGACTTGGCAAGGTTTGCAGCAAGAAGGGCCCAACCCCTTCATAGACAACTTAAGAATCTTTACAGGAAAAACATAGGATTCCAGTTTCAAAATAGGAAGCTAAAGGCTGAGCTGAATCACTTTCATGATGAGGTAGCCCAAAGAAATCTACAGGTGTTGGTTGAAGCTTCCATTGAAGATGGAAAACTAGTAGCTAAGGAGAGCACAACTACACCAAAGAAGCCTATCAATGCTAAGAAGAAGAAGTATGTTGTGTCAATTGAAGATCCTCTTTCTACCAGAAAGAGTATGAGGTTAAGTGTCAAAATGACAAAATAGTTGGTAAAGGGTAAGCCCCATTTTTGAGGATTCATATTTTTGGGAGGGTTAACCAATATGAAAATATTATCTCTGCCATCTATACAGGCTTCTAAGCGCTTAATTATTTGGGTTTTGGGTTTTTTCTAAGTGCTAGCTTCCCCATTGGTAGGAGGCACTACCTATTATGTAGTCAAGGCTCTCGATTACAATGGTTTTGTCATCATGGAAAACCACAAATTATTCTGCACATGTTCAAGGATCGGAGGCTTTGCGTTTTTGTAATGCTACTTGAACCTGCACATAGACACAACATAAGTGGTGCTACCCAATGGTGCTACCTAATATTTCACAGAGGGAAAATAATTGGCACACAGACGCAACACAGAGGCGCTACCTAATGGCGTTATCGAATATTTCACAGAGGGTAAAGGTTTTCACATAGGTTCAATAAAGAGGCGCTACCTAATATTGCACAGAGAGCAGAGTTTGTACACATATGCAGCACAGTGACGCTACCTACAGGTGCTACCTTTTCTCCTTGGAGTGTGCTACCCACATTTTCTACCCAAGGAAGCTGCCAATAAAGACCAGGGATCTAGGAGGACCAAGCTAACGACTTTGGATAAGTTTATGATGAAAAAGGATGGAGAAGCAACAACTGACATCATGAAGACAACCACATGCTTTGAAAGACACATGGCAAACAGGGAGCCACGTAGCGAAAGGGAATAAAATTATTTTGAATTTCAGTTGGATTAGTCACCAAAATTTTCCTATTTTATAGCATAGGTGGTTAGACAAGTTGTTAGATCAAATAAATGTTTAGAGTTTTTCAAGGGAAAGAGGCCAACTTGTACCTCTAACTATTTCCTCCCTTTTGTTATAAATAGATAGATCATTTTCTTTAGTAGGTTCGAATGGTTGAGCAAGGCTCCCTTATACTGTAATATTTTGATGAAGTAATTGTGGTCTAGTGATGTACTGGACCTAAGAATTTTTTACTAATCGAAATCAGCTTCTCTTTTAGTCTATTTTCTTCTATTGCTAAATGTTCATGCTTTGAATGATTCACATGCAATATTTTGGTGATGTTGTGATATATGTTTGATCATTATGTTATCATGATGTTTATTTATCTTCCTTAGTTTCTCAGTTCAAGATGATCTTGTGTTAAGAAACTTTCCTCCTTAGGCTTTTTTGGACCTGATGTTTACAACAACCCCTACACTTCTCTCATTCAAGTCTTCCTTCTACTCATACTTACTCCCAAACTATAGATTGAAGTTAGCCAAGACCTTAATTGTTGGTGCATGCTAGCCTTGTTATCCGAGTTAGAACATTATCACTTGAGTCCTTTTCCATTTGACCCTTTAAACACCCTTACATTCACTTACAACTTGATGGGTACTGGGCTTGCCTTCCATGCAGTCTGAAGGTGACTCCTAGTTCTAACATTCTTGGCGTCATTGCCAAGGAACGATTTGAATACTTTTACCTGGGATTAAAATGACACAGTATTCTAGTTCTAAAGGTGAATTAGAACTCAGTACTTTGAAGATTGCAGACTACACTTGGTGACTCCATTGTTTCAGCTCTGGAACCTAAAGGCAAACATATGAGATAAAATCCACAGCTACCTTTGGCACCACCTGAGGCTGACCCATAGAAGATAATCAAGAAGGGAAAATCTTCTCAGAAATGTTTTTCTGCTGCCGCTACAAGTGCTTTTGGTCAGTTGCCTGATTCTACTCTTGATACTCTAGCTGTTTTATCAAGTAAGATTCCTTTATCTTCTACTGAAGTATCTAAAAAACTCAATTTTGAAGACTTTCCTATTGAGTACTCTTCCTTTGAAACTGAATTGAAAGAAGAAAACATTGATATATTCTCTTCCCCTGATATTGAGAAGTGTTTCAGTATTGATAGTTTTGAATATTTCCCTACTTTAGGTTTTGCTACACCTCTTTCTGTTAAAACTTTTGTTGCCAAAGAAGTAGGAACTTCATCTCCCTCTCAGACCTTACCATCCTTTTCCAAGACTCAACCTTCTATTGTGAAAACTGAAACCCACCCTTTATATGTTCCTTCCTCTCCAACTCTGCACACAATCAAGTTTCCTTTTCCTTCCTGTTCACCAAGAATCCAAAATCAAATGGCAATTGTTAACCCCCCTGCAAATAGGATGGATGCCATAGTGGCTACCAGATATTCTCCTCTAGTCTTACCTCATCCAATGAATGCTCTCCCTCCTGGAGATTATTTTAAATACATGCCTAAGTTCACGGGAGAAGAAGATGTAACAGCTGAGGAACATCTTGTTGCTTTCTACAACTATGCAGATAACCAAAATATTGAAAATGAAGATGTTTGGATGAGGTTTTTTTCCAAAGCCTTTTTTGTGAGGCTAGGAAGTGGTTTAGGGATCTAGCCCCTGGATCCATTAATGGTATTGAGGCATTGGATGGAGCCTTCTTGAGGCATTTGGGTGACAATTATTTTTTTTTATACCACATCACCGAATTTAGATCTTTGAAAAGGAAAGAAGGAGAGTCTGTCTCTGACTTTTCTAAAAGATTTAACAAAATGTACACAAATATCCCTGATGAGATCAAACCCACTGAAACCATGGAAAAAATCACTTATGCCAGTGCATTTTATTCTGAATTATGCCCCCGTTTGAGAGAAAGAAGGTCACCTTCTTTGGTTCATATGAAAGATGTTTCCTTAGAGGTAGAATCCAACATAGTGGCATCAGATAAGCTCAGGGGGAAATCTGATAGGGATAGGAGAAAAAGAAAAGCTGAAGCTTCAACTTCTGATTCATATGTTTTCCATTCTCAAGTAGATGAGATGACCAAATTAGTAAAATCCCTTTCCACTGAAATTGAGAAATTAAAATTAGAAGGGAAACAAACATATAGAAATGCTCAAAACAATGATAACAGAGGTAACTACAGCAGACCAAATAATGCTCCCCAAATCTTTTCTAGAGATCCTAGAAATAGAGAGAGAGATGATCATAGGGTACAAGCTCCTTTGTAAAATAATTTGGTGGATGATGAAGAAGAAGAGGAGGTAGGAGTTGATCCCGACATTCACTGCTTAGGTGATACATCCCCATCCCCACACTTGACTCAATCCTCTTACGAGCAATCTTTAATGCATATTCAAATATATGAGTTAAGAAAGGGAGAGAAAGCAAAGGAAAATCCTAGTAGATATAATCTGAGATTTAATAAGAATGAAGAAAAAACTGATGCCCCTAATCAACCAATGCAAAAAGAATATTTTGTCAAGGCTGTGACAGTGAGCAGCAAGGAAAAATACTTTCAAAACCCACAAGTTCTGATCAGAAATACTCCTCCTGAAACCAAAGAGATTTTGAAGCCTTCTCGTTCCTTTAGTTTTGAGAATGAGATCCAGAAAATAAAGATCCATGTACCTTTTTTGGAATTGATAAAAAATGAGGATTTTGAAAAATATTTATCCAAAGTGTTACAGCCATAATCATATTCAAATGCCACTAACTCAATAAATCTGCAAGATGAAAAACCAACAATGATTTTAGGTCCTTTGATAGAAGACAAAGATGACTCATCCCCACCTTTCTATACTTCACTGAATATACATGATAAGGCGCTACACAATTGTCTCATGGATTTAGGGGCATCCCACAATCTTATGCCAAAATTTGTTATGGATGAACTTGGGTTAGAGATCACAAAGACTTATCATGAGTTATATTCTTTTGACTCCAGAAAAGTCAAGTGTCTTGGAGTCATTAAGGATATGGTGGTGACCTTATTTCAGTTTCCCATGAAGAGTATACTTATGGATATCATAGTTGTTGATGTTCCCCCCAAGTTTGGCATGCTCTTGTCAAGGTCCTGGATAAAAAGACTTGGGGGAACCTTGCATATGGATCTCTCTTATGCTACTATTCCTGTTTTTTGGGGAGAGCATAGAAGACTTTACAGGGAAGCTCAATTGGCTTACATCATTAGTGATGAAGCAAACCCCACAAATCACCCTGTTTTTTCTTTTAATACAGATCTAGGATCTAGTATTTTGTAGCTTAGTGATGCTCCTGAAGCCCCTTTAGAAATCAGAAAAAAGTCCATCAACTTTTCTGAAGAGACCTTTCTAACCACTTCTATCTAGAAGATGTTATTTGATGGAGCCTCTTCCAAGGAAGGGGCTGGTGTTGGTGTGATCTTTGTCTCATCGACTCAAGAAACTATATCTTTGTCATATACACTAGAATTTGAGACTACTAATAATGTGGCAGAGTATGAGGCTCTTGTCTTGGGTTTGAGGGAAGCTAAAATCATGGGGATACAAGAGTTGTGAGTATTTGAGGATGTTGAATTGATAGTCCATCAGATTAAAAATATTTATCAGACAAAGCATCCTAGGCTTAAATCTTACAAAAATGAAGTGTGGGATTTGGTGGACAGTTTTTTCTCTTCTTTTAATATATCATTCATTCCTAGAGAAGAGAATACCATGGCTGATTCTTTGGTTGTATCAGCAAGCAACTTCAGAATTCCTATACCACCAAAAATCAAGTATGATGTAGAAGTCAAATACAGGCCTTCTATAACGGACAATGTAAAATATTGGAAGGTGTTCGAAGATGATTTAGAACTTAAAACTTTTCTTGAGGTTATTGATGAATTTTCTGCATTACACATTTATCAGGGTCATGATTCAAAAGTCACTCCTGATGCTGATGTTTTCCTCAATAAAATTGCTAATCATCATATTTTGCAGTTGCCTAGTAATCATATACCAAAGGGACTGTTTCCTTTGGAAATATTATTTGATGAGAATGATGTGGAATTGAAAGGGAAGGTATCCATTGATGATGCAGATATAACTGAGTGCAATGTGGGCACTGAAAGGGATCCAAAATATGTCAAACTGTCAAGCAACCTATCAGAAAAGAAAAAGGAAGAATATACTAAGTTGTTGAAAGAATTTGTTGATGTATTCTCTTGGACTTATGACAACCTCAAAACTTATGACACAAGCATAATAGATCACAAGATCCCATTAAAAGAAAACACCAAACCCTTTAGGCAAAAGTTGAGGTAGATCAATCCTATGTTGTTGTTTGTCATGGATAAATAAGTTAAGAAGCTTTTAGATGAAAAACTTATCATTCCTTTGAGGTATTCAGAATGGGCAGCCAATTTGGTCCCAATAAGAAAAAGAATGGAGAGATTAGACTTTGTGTTGATTTCTGAAATCTGAACAGAAGCTTAAAGAAGGATAATTATCCTTTACCCAAGATGGAGCACATATTACAGAAGGTGACAGGAGAAACCATGATGTCTATGGTTGATGGATTTTCCGAATACAATTAGGTATCTATTTTTCCAGAAGACAGGGAGAAGATGATCTTTACCACTCCTTGGGGGACATTTATGTACGCCAAGATGCCCTTTGGTTTGATGAACGCAGGGGCAACTTTTCAGCGAGCTATGGACATAGAATTTATTGGAGAAAAGGATAAGTTTGTTGTTATCTATTTAGATGACATAACTGTGTATTCTCAATCTGATAAGGAACACTGTATTCATTTAAGAAAGGTTTTCTTGAAATGCAGAAAATTTGGCCTCTCTTTGAATCTGAAAAAATCATTGTTTTCCATGAAAGAAGGAAAATTATTGGGGAATATCGTGTCAGCTGGAGGGGTAAGGATTGATTCCAATAGGTTTGAGGCTATACAAACTTTGTCACTCCCTAGATCTAAAAAAGAGGTACAATATTTTCTGGGAAAAATCAACTTTTAGAGAAGATTTGTGTCAAATTTTGTTGAGTTAGTTAAGTATATCACAACCATGTTGAGGAAGGATGGTGAAATCGAATGGAATGTTGAGGCCCGTGATTCTTTTGATCAAATAAATAAAGCCTTAACAGAATCCCTAGTTCTTGTTAGCCCCAACTACTTCAAGGAATTTATTATTTTTTCTTTTGCGTCTTTTGATACAGTAGCAGCAGTCCTGTTGCAGAAGAATGTTGAAAGCTTAGAGAAGCCCATTGCCTTTTTCAGTAGGTCATTGAGAGATGCTGAACTAAAGTATGACATTATGGACAAACAAGCCTATGCAATGGTTAAAGCTCTTAAGTCCTTCAGATTTTATGTCTTGCATTCAAGAGTTATTTCTTATGTCCCATCAACTGTTGTAAAAGAAATTCTTATTTATCCCGATATAGACGAAAAAAGAAGCAAGTGTATTGCTAAACTAATTGAATTTGATTTGGATATTATTCCCAAAAAATTGGTTAAAGGCGAGGGTTTGGCCAAGCTCTTGGCAGAATCAAATTGCTCAGCATTGGGGTTGAATTTCATTCACTCATGTTCAGAAAATCAATAGGCTGAGATGAATGATAAAGGTCCTCAAGTCATTTCTACATTGGAAAATTGCAGTTGGTACAAGGACATTATATGTTTTTTGCAAAATTTACATCCCCCAAGTGGTATGGAAAGGAAAAAGGTGAGGGCCTTAGAACTCAAATCAATAAAGTATTGCCTTGTTGATCAAATTTTGTATTGGAAGGATCCATTAGGAGTGCTTTTGAGATGCCTAGATCCCCAAGAAGGCCAAAAGATTATGTCTGATTTTCATGATAGTTTATGTGGGGGGCATCATTATTGGAGAACCACAACATACAAGATCCTCAGGGTTGGTTACTTCTGGCCCAGTTTGTTTACTGATGTTTGTTCTAAGATAAGATCATGTGCTAAGTGTCAGAAGTTCTCCGGGAGACAATAGCTTAAGACTTTGTCATTAAAGCATGTGACAGCCTCAAGACCCTTCTAGCAGTGGGGCCTGGATTTTATCGTTGAAATCCATCCCACTTCTAGTGGTCAACACAGATGGATCTTGACTGCTACAG
The DNA here is from genome assembly GCA_009831015.1 of Picea engelmannii. Lineage (NCBI taxonomy): Eukaryota > Viridiplantae > Streptophyta > Pinopsida > Pinales > Pinaceae > Picea > Picea engelmannii. Next base: position 378,990 of record ML782502.1, read on the forward strand.
ATAATTTACTAAATGGGCAGAATCATCACTGATAATGCTACATCATTCAAGGATGAACCATTAATTCAGTTCTGTGAACAGTTTGGGATCACTTTGATTCATTGCACCTGTTGGCGTTGGAAGTCACTCCTGGATTGCAACAGGAGCACAACCTGATGCCCATCAGTTTATGTCACTATTTGTTTAAAAGGGGGTGATCGAATGGAAGTAAACTCAGAACAATATCTCTCACTTAGAAAACTGGGTTGGAACAACAAGGACATGTGAGGTCTTGATTCAACTTAAGCCAGTAAATTTGCATAGTGGTGAGTAAGTGAAAGAAAAGAGATGGGAAAAGTCTCAGGTATGAGATCCTCTTAGACTAGAAAAACTTCAATATAAACCTCAAACGTTGTGGAACTAATACAATCAAACATGTATCATACAGTTTTAGCAACACCCGACTGAATCATCCATACTCGAGCTTTCAGATTCAGAAGAAAAAGGAAAGGAAGAGGATGGCCGCCATTAAACAAGAAATCCCAAAATATCGTTGTATAACCAGAGAACCAGAGGCTTTGTTAAAGCTTTACAGTCAGGATCTTAGCTCTACCATCGATAGATTACAAAAATGGCAAAATTCCCTACATATACCCAAAGCCAATCACAGCAGCAAAAATGAGACTTATCATTAAAAACATTACGTCTGCATGTTTACTAGCAGACCGCACCTGCAGTCTCTGGACAGTCGTGAACTTGTGTGAGATGCAACCAGGCTCCTGACAACCTTGCAAAAGAATTGACCTGCCTCAGGTCCCTTTTTGTACTTTCCATTTATGGTGGAGATGATGTCTAACCACCACCAACTACCTCAATAACTCCTTCCTTGGGATTGGGAACGACTCGACAAACTCTGCACTCTTGGGACATAGAGGCCCTCTAGGGCTGCCACCTGGATCGACTGAATGACCTAATGATAAGGCGTGGAGGTCGATGTGAAGACTGGGGCACATGGTTGGAAGTGGTGGATGAGCAGTGACCAAGGAGGGATGAGAGGAACAACGAATAAGGAGGTGATGAGAAATGATTGGTCAAGGAAGGATGCATCGCTTATGACAGAGCAATGTGGAAAGGAGAGGGACAGGTGTCGGAAGGCAATGTTGAAATGAGAATAAGGTGGGCCAGGATGGATTTGAATGGAGGTGAGATATGGAGTGGAAGATAGATGGTGGGAGATGAAAGGTGGAAGAAATTATTAGGAGATGATAGGGAGACCCACACACAGTCGTCCATTCCAGACCCCCCCCCCTTATTAAAGGTAGAAAGGCCAAGGGGGTCTGGAATCCAATCTTGTCTATAGAACTAGGCGCCCCGATCTAAGCCGTCGGACAATGCACGCTCAATTTCAGACCCCCCCCTTTGTTAAAGGTAGAACGACGAAGGGGGTCTGAAATCCAGCCTTGACCATAGATCTGAGCACATAGATTTTGGTCGCCCAGATTTGCCTGCCGCTTAATGAAACACGCGCTTGCTCCCCAAACTTAGGGTAAGTGGGTTTTTACCCCACTTATTGCCATATTTTTCCAAATGGGGGTCACTTATTGGGAAAAATACCCCCCTACATGCTTAGGTTCTAACATTAGGCTCCATGGGGGATAGAGTTCTCCCTGCGATGCTCTAAGAACTCCTTTTGTAGTTCCAATGCCTTGTTGTTGGGATATGGAGTCATTTATTAAGCTGAAAAATAAATAGAAAAACAATATTTACAAAAAACAGAGGAGCCGTCTAAGGCTCAAACAAAATATTTCTTCAGGAAATGCCCATTTACTTGGCCATTAAAAACTTCTTCACCCTCCAAATCCTGCAACCTGTATGTGTTATTTAAGAATACTTCATAGATTTTGAATGGCCCGATCCAGAGGGCGTCAAACTTTTTGTGTTTACCCCTCTCCTGCCTGGGTGCATCCCACTTAAGCACCAAATCACCCAACACGAATTCCTTCTTCCTGACCTTCCTGTCAAAGGCCTTCTTAATCTTTTGTTGATGATTGTAAACTTTGTCAATTGCTTGCTCCTTGATCTGTTGCAGTTCCAATATTTGATGAATTCTTTTGACCATATGGTCTGTCTCTCCTTCATGATCCTGAAAGAATTTCGCTACAGGTAAAGCGACTTGAGTGGGAAAAATAGCCTCCATCCCATAAACAAGTTGAAAAGGTGAGGTGCCTAGGAACTTCTTCGTTGTCACTCAATATGCCCATAGAGAGAATTTGAGCTTTGAATCCCAGGCCATCTTATTGTCTTTCAATAATCTTTTAAAGAGCTTGATTAGGCTTTTATTGGAAGATTCTGCCAGTCCATTTCCTTGAGGATAATAGGGAGTGGAGTGAATTAGTGAAATCTCGAACTGCTCAGAGAACTTAACTAGAGGCTCAGACTTGAAAGAAGAAACATTATCGGTGACAATTCTGTTGGGACAACCAAATCTGGCTATGATATCCTCCAGGAAGTTGATAATTACCTTGTGTGAAGCATTCCTGGTGGGGGTAGCTTCTATCCACTTGGTGAAATAGTCTGTTGCAGTCAGAATCCATCTGTGATGGCCACTTGAAGGAGGATGAATTTCTCCAATGAAGTCCAGTCCCCACTGTTGAAAGGGTGTTGAAACTACTATCGGCTTTAGGGGCAAAGATTTGAGTTTCTTCTTTCTAGAGAACCTTTGGCATTTGATGCAAGCACTGATTTCTCTGCAGACATCAACGAATAAGGTGGGCTAGTAGTACCCATCCCTTAGAATTTTTTGGGTTGTGGTCTTCCAGAAATGATGCCCCCCATAAAGGCCACTATGGAAATCAAACATAACTTTCTAGGCTTCTTGTGGATTCAAAAACCTCAGAAACACCCGTAGAGGGTCTTTCCAGTACAAGACATGGTCAATAAGGAAATATCTGACCACCTTGAGCTTTAAAGATATTTCCTTGCTTTTTCCCATTCCATCAGGAGGCTTCAACTCTTGCAGAAAGTACAAAATGTCTCTGTACCAGGTGCATTCTGCTAGTGATAAGTCGCCCTGAGAGATTTTGTTGGATGACTCAGCTTGTTTATTTTTTGAGCAAGCATTGATGAAGCTAACCTCCAAGGCCTTGCAATTGGATTCAGCCAACAACTTGGCTAAACCGTGCCCTTTTACTAACTTGGTGGGCTTAATCTCTAGGTCAAACTCCAGGATCTTGGCAATCCATTTACCTCTTCTTCCATCTATGTCGGGTTGTATAAGGATGTCCTTCACAGAGGCTGAAGGAATGTATGCAGTCACTCTTAAGTGCAGGACATAGATTATGAAATCTTTGAGATCTTTCACCAAGGCATAGGCCTGCTTCTCCATGATCTCGTACCTGATTCATGCATCTCTCAATGCCTTACTGAAGAAGGAAATAGGTTGCTCTCACCCTCCCTCATTTTTCTGCAATAAATCCATTGCTACTGTATGAAAAGAAGCAAAAGAAAAAATTAGGAAATCCTTGGAATAATCAGGATTGATCAGCACAGGTGCCTCAATCAATGCCTTCTTTATTTGGATAAAAGATTCCCTAGGCTCAGCCGTCCATTTTACTTCTTTTCCCTTTATGAGCATGGTTGTGATGTGTTTCACCAACTCGGCAAAATTTGAGACGAACCGCCTCAGAAAGTTAATCTTCCCTAGAAAATCCTAGGCTTCTTTTCTAGACATGGGAAGTGACAGGGTATGAATTGCCTCTACCCTGCTGGGATCAATTCTCACTCCCTCTGTCGATACTATATGGCCTAAAAACTTTCCCTCCTTCATAACAAACAAAGATTTATTGGGATTTAAGGAAAGGCCAAACCTCCGACATTTCAAGAAAACTTTCCTCAAGTGACAGTAGTGCTCTTTATCAGACCTGGAGAAGACTGTGATGTCATCCAGATAGATCACCACAAACTGGTCTTTCTCCCCGATGAAGGCTATGTTCATATCTCGCTGAAATGTTGCCCCTACATTCATTAGTCCAAAATTCATTTTGGCATACATGAATGTGCCCCAAGTAGCGGTCAAGGTTGTCTTTTCTTTGTCTTCAGGCATGAATGATATCTGATTATAGCTAGAAAAGCCATCAATCATGGATATCCTAGATGCACCAGTTACCCTCTGCAATATGTGTTCCATGTTGGGTAAATGATAGTTGTCTTTCTTTGAGTTCCTGTTTAGGTTCCTAAAATCAACACAAAGCCTGATTTCTCCACTTTTCTTCCTCACTGGGACCAAATTGGCCACCCATTCAGAATATCTCAAGGGGACAATGATTTGGGCATCTAACAACTTCTTCACTTCTCTCTCCATGACAGGAAACAACATGTATTTTATCTGTCTGAGCTTCTGCCTAAATGGCTTAGCCTCTTCCTTTAGTGGGATCTTGTGTTCAATGACCGATGTGTCATATGTCTTGAGGTATTCATAGGTCCATGCAAACACATCAGCAAATTCTTTTAATAACTCAACATATTCGGCCCTCTGCTCTTTGGTCAAACTTCTTGACAACTTGACAAATTTAGGCTCCTCCTGTGTGCCAATGTTGCATTCAGCTATATAAACATCTTCATTTGAAACCCTACTCTTTACTACCACGTCATTCGCATTGAACAATCTTTCTAAAGGGACTAATCTCTTGGGGATGTGATTGCTAGGCAGCTGAACAATATGGTGATTAACAATTAAATTTAAAAATACATTAGGGTGAGGGTCACCTTCGGGATCAAGGTCCTGATCAATGTGCAATGCAGAGAATTCGTCGACGGACTAAAGAATTTTTTCGATTTCAAGATCGTCTTCGAATACCTTCCAATGCTTGATATTATCCAGAACAAATGGCCTATATCTTATCTCGATCCCATATTTGATCTTAGGTAGCAGAGGGATCCTTAACAGATTAGCTGAGACAGCTAAGGAATCGTCCAAAGTATTCTCCTCTCTTGGAATAAAAGAAATGTTGAAAGTCAAGAAGAAATTATCAATCAAGTCCCATACCTCATTTCTATCACTTCTGAGCCGAGGATGCTTAGCCCGATAAGAATTTATGACTTGTTGGATTATCAACTTAGTATCTTCGAATACTGTTATCTCCTTAATTCCCATTTCTTTTGCAGCCCTCATACCCAGGACAAGAGCTTCATATTCTGCCACATTGTTGGTAATTTCACATTCTAGGTTGTATGACAGGGATATGGTTTCCTGACAGGGTGACACAAAAACCACTCCATCACCAACGGTTGTGCTAGATGAAGCTTCGTTGAAGAACATCTTCCAAATAGAGGTGGTTGGAGGAGGCATCTCATGATTAAAAATGAGTTTCTTTTTTATCTGTAAAGGGGCTTCAGGAGTCTCAGTGATCTGCAATAAACTAGACCCCAAATCAGTGTCAAGTGCAAAGATGGGATGATTGGTGAGGTTTGCTTCATCACTAACAATGTAGGCCAACTAAGATTCTCCATACAACCTCCCGTGTTCCCCTCCGAAGACTGGAATGGTGGCATATGTGAGATCCATCTGTAATGTTCCTCCAAGTCTTTTAATCCAAGATCTTGACAATAGCATGCCAAACTTGGGGGGAACGTCGACTACCACAATGTCCATGACCACACTCTTCATTGGTAGCTGAAATAAAGAGACTACCAAGTATTTGATGACTCTGAGGCATTGCACCCTCCTTGAATCAAAAGAGTACAAATCATGATAAGCCTTTGTCACTTCCAGTCCCAATTCTTCCATGACTATTTTGGGCATAAGGTTGTGGGAAGCTCTTGAATCCATGAGAAAATTATGCAGCACCTTATTATGTATGTTCATGGATGTATAGAAGGGAAGGGATGGATCATCTCTGTCTTCTACCATGGGACCTAGGATGACTGCTGGCTTTTCATCTTGAATATTTACCGAGTCTGTGGAAAGTTGGGGGGACTCAGATTGTAGCAGTTTGGAGAGGGACCTTTTGAAGTCTTCATTTTTAACTAGCTCTGAAAGGGGTACGGGAATCCTAATCTTTTGAATTTTGTGCTCAAAACTAAAGGAGGAAAAAGGCTTAGAATCTTCCCTTACCTCAGAGACAGGTTCTTTGGCTATTGGCAAAGTATTCTGAGTTTTCTTTTCTTTAGTAGTGATTGTTGCAGGTTTAGCAGGCCTTTCTGCTATGAGGGGTTGATCCTGGCTATCAAAATTTCCTTCTTTCTTCTTTGACCTGAGATGATATATGTTAGGAGTGTTGTTGGCCCTTTCCCCTTTACCCAACTCATTGACTTGACTGTTCATAAGGAATTCTTCATATATAGATTGAGTCAAATGGGGAAAGGGGAAAGTATCTTCAATACAGTGAATTTCAGGATTGAGCTCCTCTATCTCCTCTCCTTCCTCATGAGCAACTAGGTTATTTTGGAAAGGACTTTGGATCCTATGCTCATATCTGTCTTTGCTCCTTTGTTCCCTTGGCAAAGCCTATGGCACATTGTTGTTGGGCCTCCTCAAGCCTTTATTATCAGTATTCTGTGGATTTATGTACATGGGATTCCCTTCTAACTCCCACCTTTTCATTCTAGCTGAAAGTGATTTTAGCATTTTAGTTACCTCATCCATCTAAAGGGGAAGAGGAGAGGAATTATATGGGGAGGCTTCAGGTCTTTTCTTGGATATGTCTCTATTAGCCTTATTCCTGAGTCAGTCAACATCCAATATGTTAGATTGTACTTCCACGACTGCATCCTGCATGTGAGCCAGAGTAGTAGCTCTCCCTTCCCTCAACAAAAGGTAGAAATCAGGATCAAAAGAGCTAGCATAAGTGATTTTAGCAGAGGCTTCTAAGGGATTTATTTCAGTGGGGATCTTATTGTACATTTTGTTGAATCTCTTGGAGAAGTCAGAGACGGACTCTCCTTCCTTTCTCTTCAAAGACCTAAACTCTGTTATGTAATACATGAAGTCTTTTTTGTCTCCCGACTGTCTCAAAAAGGCATTATCCAAAGACTCAATCCCATCAATAGATCGAGGAGGAAGGTCCCTAAACCATTTCCTAGCTTTTCCTTCAAGGCTATGGACGAAAATTCTCATCCATACGTTTGCATGCATGATAACATGATCATCTATAAAACTGTAAAAGGCTTCAAGGTGTTCATATGTAGCTATGTCCCCTTTGCCTGTAAAATTGGGCAGTTTCTTAAGGTAGCCATCTGCTGGAAGGGCAGTGAGAAGCTGAGGTAACACAAGGGGAGCATACCTAGCAACTATTATAGCCTCCATTCTAGTCATGGGGGGATTTTATCATGCCATAGGAATACTAGGGGGGGGGAGAACTCAAAGGAGAAGGAGCTCGAATAGGGGATACTAGAAATGAGCTTCCAGCTATAAGGGGAAACAATGGGGGATTCAGAGAGAAGGCTAAAGGGCTTGAGTCAGAAGATGCTTCTCTCTGTGCAGTAGCAGCAACAATAACGAGAGGAGGAGTGGTAAAGCTAGGAGTGGGGAAGTTTTATGTGGTTCTGGGTCTATGCCAAGGTACAACTTCAGGGGAGAGGGGAGTGACAAGGATTCTTCCCTCCAATCCCAGGCAAGGAGGGGAAAAATCAATAGGAACACTCCCGAAATTAAGGAAACGGGAAACTTCAGAAACAGGTCTGCTAGGAAGCTGAGAAGAAGAAAATGGAGTTTCTACAGAAGGAGATGGAAAATTACCTGGTTTAGTGGTGGAAGTTTCTCCTTCAGATGCCTTTCCTCTCCTTATAATCACCTTCAGATCAGCTTTAGGCGCATCTAGAGGAAGCTGTGGATGGGACCGCGTGTGTCTATCTCTGGAAACCACAACTAAAACTATAGGTTCACCACAGTGGAGTCGTCACAATGGAGTTGTCAGGTGCACAATAGCAATCTCGTATGGCTCTGATGCCTGATGCACCTTCAGAATCAGAGGCTCAATGTCGTTCAATCCCAGGGAAAATTTTCAATTTCATCCCCGAAAACGGTGCCAAAAATGTTGGCATTGGAAGTCACACCTGGATTGCAGTAGGAGAAGAGCCTGACGCCCATCAGTTTATGTCACTATTTGTTTAAAAGGAGGTGATCAAATGGAAGTAAACTCAGAACAATATCGCTCACTCAGAAAACTGGGTTGGAACAACAAGGACATGTGAGGTCTTGATTCGACTTAAATTCAACTTAAGCCATTAAATTTGCATAGTGGTGAGTAAGTGAAAGAAAAGATATGGGAAAATTCTCAGGGATGAGATCCTCTCAGACTAGAGAAACTTCAAAATAAACCTCAAATGTTGCGGAACTAATACAATCAAACATACATCATACAGTTTCAGCAACACCTGACTGAATCATCCATACCCGAGCTTTCAGATTCAGAAGAACAAGGAAAGGAAGAGGATGGCCACCATTAAACAAGAAATCCCAAAATATCATTGTATAACTAGAGAACCAGAGGCTTTGTTAAAGATTTACAGTCGGGAGCTTATCTCTACCATCGATAGATTACAAAAATGGAAAAAATGCCTACATATACCCAAAGCCAATCATAGCAGCAAAAATGAGACTTATCATTAAAAACATTACATCTGCATGTTTACTAGCAGACCGCACCTGTAGTCTCTAGATGGTCGTGCGCTTGTGTTAGACGCAACCAGGCTCTTGGAAACCCTACAAAAGAATTGACCTATCTCAGGTCCCTTTCTAGACTTTCCATTTATGGTGAAGATGATGTCTAACCACCACCAACTACCTCAATAACTGCTTCCTTGGGATTGGGAACAACCCAGCCAACTCTGCACTCTTGGGACATGGAGGCCCTCTCACACTTCCAGCTAGATCGACTGAATGGCCTAATGATAAGGCGTGGAGGCTGGTGCAAAGACTGGGGCACATGGTTGGAAGTGGTGGATGAGCGGTGACCAGGCAGGGATGAGGGGAATAGGGAATAAGGAGGTGACTAGGCATGATTGGTCAAGGAAGGATGCATCTCTTATGACAAAGCGATGTGGAAAGGAGAGGGACAGGTGTCAAAAGGCAATGTTGAAATGAGAATAAGGTGGGCTAGGATGGCGTTTAATGAAGGTGAGATATGGAGTGGAAGACAGATGGAAAGAGATGAAAGGTGGAAGCAATTATGAGGAGATGATAGGGGGACCCACACACAGTCTCCCATTCCGGACCCCCCCCACCCCCCTTATTAAAGGTAGAAAGGCCAAGGGGGTCCGGAATCCAATCTTGTCCATAGAACTGGGTGCCCCGATCTAAGCCATCGAAAC
>ML782502.1:388296-433736 GCA_009831015.1 Picea engelmannii
CCCCCCCCCCCCTTTGTTAAAGGTAGAACAACGAAGGGGGTCTGGTATCCAACCCTGACCGTAGATTTGGGCACACAGATTCTGGCCGCCCAAATTTTCCTGTCGCTTAACGAAACGTGTGCTTGCGCCCCAAACTTAGGGTAAGTGGGTTTTTACCCACTTCTTTCTATCTTTTCGCCAAAGGGGGGGTCTCTTATTAGGAAAAATACCCCCCTACATGATTAGGTGCTAACACCACCCCTTACTATCCGCAGGGAAACGAGATTGCAAAATACTTGAACAAAAGCATTATAAATATCATTAAAAAGATGTTAGAGGATAACAAAAAGGCATGGGATTCGAAACTCAAATTTTCTCTATGGGCTGATAGAGTGACAATGAAAACGTCCTTGGGAATTTCCCTTTTTTAGCTGGTGTATGGAGTTGAGGAATTTTTTCCTTCCTATCTTGCCTTACCTGTGGAAAAATTCTTACAAGATTATCAAGGGAACCTGATCATATGATCAGAAGGATTCAATAGCTGGTTGAAGTGCAGTAGACCCGGAAGCAGATTGTAGACAAAGAATTTTACCGTCAACTGAAGATCAAACGTGCTTTTGAAAAAAAGGTGAACAAAGAGGACTTTTAATTGGGTGATCTGGTGCTCAAGTGGGATGCATCGAAGCAAGATAAAGGAAAGCATGGTAAATTCGAAGCTTTATGGATCAGTCCTTCAAAATCTCTTAGGTATTCTCTAATAACACATTCAAGTTGCAGAATATGGAGAATGAAGAGGCTTTTGGTGGTCCTGTCAATGGGCATTTCCTGAAAAAGTACTTTGCTTGAGCCTTGAGTGGATCTTCATGTCATTGTAAATATCATTCTCTTTTTATTTTTGTTTCAATAAATGACCCGATAGCCCTAGGATACGACATTGTATCTACTCATTCTTGGCAGCCCGCAGGGGGCATGTCATCCCCTGTGGAGACAATGTTATCACACTAAATTTCCTTGGGTCTTTTAGTTTGTTTTCAATTTTTTTCAAGCCTTAGATTTTATATTTTCTTTTAAGGTCTCATCCCTTTAAAATTTATGATTGGTAGGACCCCTTGGATGATTAAATTTTTTGAGTCTTAGCTCTAATTTCATCCTCAAATCAATTTTTGATCCTTGAACCATTTCTAGCTCATGTTTTATTTGGGTCCCCTTCATCACTTGTCCCTAGGTCGATCCCTCCCATTACTAAACTGATGTGACACACCTTCCTCCTCACTCATGACCTCATAGGAATACATCAATGTCCTTGCTTACCTATCTAATCATGTTTTGTAGTGGATGCTTTGCCTACTCATCAGGCAATTTTGTAGTGCCTATCACATTCATCACCTTCCACCTCGAGCCATGATTTCCACAACTGATGTCATGTCCATTGTTTTCAGTGCTAGAAGTCGGTTAAAGATGCCTTCAAAGATCTTGCATTTATGAGCCTTGGTAACGGTTTCTAATTTTGAAAACCTCAACAGTGTTGCACTGTGCAAATTCTTAAGTTCTAATCAGGTGACCGCATGTCAACCAAATCCTATGCTGAGAAAGATTCCATGGACGAGGTTTTCTCAAATTTCATCCTAAGATTGCGTTGAATATCTCAACAGGTGTCTACTACACAGGTATCCCATGTTACCTCCTCTGTGTATTAATTTTCACAAGAAATTTGTGCTCAAGTTTTGTTTTGATAAGCTTACAGAATAGTAAGGGATCCATATTTTCATGGTAACCTTGTTTTTCTCCTCTTCAGAACTGTAAATTTCTTTGCCTGTATCTATGGTCTGATCACCGTTGTTTTCTTTAACCATTGAAGTTGCAAGCCTGTAAATAGCCTATCCTTTGTTTATGTGTTTCACTACCCAGAGGAGATGCTTAGAAAATCTATGTTTTCCTTTCTTCCTTTCACCTTGGGGTTTGGCGTTTTCACTCAATTGTAGAGGGCCAAATTTAGACTACCTCCTCACTATTTACACTCAATAATACCTATACAAGCCTAGGGTTTTAATTCCTAAAATTGAGCTTGACCTACTAGCATCTGTCTGTCCAAAAGGGTCAGTCTTATATCCGAAGCCCGATTCAAATCCTTCCTGGTCATTACCATCCCTTAAGTTTCTTAAAATCCCTCATTTTGAGCCATGGAGACTCCTCAATCAAAGAAGACACACAAAGGTGGCAAGGTGGTCAGAACATAACTGATGGACATGCATCTTTTTTATACAGAACCCATAGAGAGGGAGGCCTTTTAAAGAGTAGGGTGCCTCTCTTTCTGTCAGAACATGCAGAGAGGCCATCCAGAGGTAGCAAGACAGTTTTCACTATAGTTTGATGGAAAGAAAACCAAGGTTGGTGATTTGGAGTTTGAAGTGACTGAAGCCTCTATTTTAGTTGGATTAGTCACCAACATTTTCCTGTTTTATAGCATAGGTGGTTAGATAAGTTGTTAGATCAAATAAATGTTTAGAGTTTTTCAAGGGAAGGAGGCCAGCTCGTACCTCCAGTTGTTTCCTCCCTTTTGTTATAAATAGATAGATCATTTTGTTTAGTAGGTTCGGATGGTTGAACAAGGATCCCTTATACTCTAATATTTTGATGAAGTAATTGTGATCTAGTGATGTACTAGACTTAAGACTTTTTGACTAATAGAAATCATCTTCTCTTTCAGTATATTTGCTTATGTTGCTAAATGTTCATGCTTTGAATGAGTCACATTAAAGATTGTGGTGATGTTATGATGGATTTTTTATCATTATGTTATCATGATGTTTATTTAGCTTCCTTAGTTTCTCAGTTCAAGAAGATCGTGTGTTAAGAAGCTTTCCTCCTTAGGATTTTATGGACCTAATGTTTATAGCAGCCCCTACACTTCTCTCATTCAAGTCTTCCTTCTACTCATACTTACTCCCAAACTACTGATTGAATTTAGTCAAGACCTTAATTGTTGGTGCATGTTATCCATGTTATTTGAGTTAGAACATTATTACTTGAGTCCTTTTCCATTTGACCCTTTAAACACCCTTACATTCACTTACAACTTGATGGGTACTGGGCTAACCTTCCATGCAATCTGAACGTGACTCCTAGTGCTAACAGAACCTTTAAAATCATTTTGATACATAAAAATTTTGGGTTAGTCTCCTTGATTTAATCCTAAATTTTCCTGTTAGTCAGTGGACACCTTGAACAATTTTCTTTTTGTGCCTTGAATCTCTGCCATTATCAGATTGCGACTTCTATTTTTGAAAACATTTATTTATTATCCAACCTGTAGAAGCTTTTGAATCTGTTCTTTAGTTATTGTTTTCAATATTGCAACTCTATAGTTGTGGATTTCATTTGTTGTCTTTTAGAAAACAATCCCATAATTTAATTGAGCGTTTATTGTTTTGTTTATTTTTATTTTTCTGAATTTTAATTTTTAAGTATTAGAATTTGTGGAACAAATTTGGGGCTACAACAAATAACTTGACCTTCCCGAGTGCTTCTGTATTTATTTACTTTCCTTTCCTTAAGGATTAACCACTCCGAAATCGATTTGCTACCTTCAAATTTTAAATTCGATTTTTTCATAAATTTAGGATTAGATCAGGGGCTAGATCAGGGGCTGGATTAAGTTATGTATGGCAATGTCTCTCTAAAAAAAACATTGTTTGATTTAATCTGTTTGTGTCTGGTTTTCCCATCCCAGTTAATTGTTTTTGTATTGATTTTCCACATTTTAAAACAGTGGTAACATTCGTAGAAGTAACACCAAGAAGGGTGAGTTTTGTAATTATTTGATTTCCTTGGTGTATACCCATTCACTCACCTCTTACCTGTTGTTGCCACTTCTTGACAGACCCTGCATCAAATTATTGTCCCTTCCTCTAAAGCTATACAATTAATAAAAATCGTTTCTATTGCACTTGAAATTAATTTAAATTATTAGAAATTAGTGTTAGATCCGGGACATGATTAAGTTTTGGATTGAGGGCCGAATTAAGGTCTGGGTGGAGGGACGGATTGAGGTCTGGAATGAATTTCATATTTTTCTTCACACCGGATCAGGGGTGGGGATAGATTACATAATTCCTTTTTGTTTCTATACTTGGTGATGTAATTTATCATTTGAATATCTTTTGATTGTTAAGCATAAGATTGGTCATCCCTTAACTCCTTTAATGAATTTTTAAGATAGTAATTTGTAACATCCCCTCGGTCACCACTCAAGAGAAACAAAAGTACATTTTTTTTTTTTTTTTGAAAGGAAAGAGGAGACGACAACAATAGTTAACCACACAACTGACGATGAACGCAAGAATGCATTCCAGGCAACAGGCAATGATGACTCCATGCACTGGCTCCAGTGAAACTGGGAGAAACATGTGAATAACAACAAGGAGAAAAAGACTACCCGCAGGACGCAAACACGACCTCGCCTACAATCTAAGAGACACCATCCCCATCTTGACACCATGGCCTTGATGAACCAAGACTAGAAATTCACGGCACACGAACCAAATGCATGAAGGCGTTCCACCCGTGTGCCTAAAGCAATTTACAATGCTCGACAACACTCACACAGAACGCATCGAATCCAACCAAGTTCTCGATCGTCGCTATCCAATAGGGAATGCCATGATACCCACATCAGGAATCGTGCCATCCCCAGGTGATAGGTGCGTCAATAACCTTGGTACCACACATCCTATCTAGACCAAGGACTCTAGAGAATCTGACGCTCTAGGAGCCGAATATTGATAAGAAACCATGCCCATACCCTAACAACAGGTTAACAAGATGCCAGAGGAAGACATCAAGGGAAGACACAAGGCAAAACATGACTTCGTCAACCACCTCTACAATAACTGGTAAGCCGGTAGTCTATGTGCGAAGGTTGAGTTGTTCCAAGCTACTAAGGTCAAAATAAAAGCCAAATGACGAAATTCGAGGAATTGTTATGCTATCTTGTTATTTATGAATAAATGTCACCCTCGATGTTATTCAACGAGAGTTAATTCTATTTTTAAGCGCTACTTAAAACAATATAAACATTACATACAACCAAGCTATTCATTATAAGCTATAAAAACCCTAAAAATCAAGCTACACGTTACACGAAAGGTTGCCATACATTCAATGAGAAATTAATGCCATACACAATCAATGAGATTTACTGACGTAAGTATTTAATGAGATTATTGCCATATTCATCTAACTAGGTTTAATTGCCGCATACATTTAATGAGATTTAAATTCCAAATGCCTGATCATGATTAGATGTCATTCGAAGCCACACAATGCACTTGATGCCATTGTTACAAGATACCCTACAACAATAATTATAATTGCTAAATAAGAAAAAAGGGGGACGTTGTCCAGAAACAAATACGTTGAAGAAATTGGTATTAATTCAAATGCCAAGCACGTCTATTACTCAATTTGTGTATTAAATTAACTATCAAGCATGTCTATTACTCAATTGGTACAATTATGTTGTCTATTACTCAATTGGTACAATTATGTTGTCTATTACTCAATTGGTACAAATACACTGTCTAGTAAAAACCATGAGAAGTTGTGTATTAATTCAATGTTGAGCACGTCTATTACTCAATAATAAATTGAAGCTATCTTATATATAAATAACAATGTTGATTGTTCAAATGCATACAAATAACTTAGTTGCTCATGAATTAAATTAGCTATCCAATGGCATTGCACAATTACAACCATGCCAATTCTCAATCGCTGAGGTAATATAATCCAATAAGTATTAAAGTTGGTGTGCCAATAAGGGAAAAACAAACTTAAACCCAAGGCTGGTAGGTCTAAATTTGAGCCGTAGGTAAAGTAAAATCACAGACACGGGGGTAAAATGTATTCATTCACAAGGGAAACACTGAGTCAATGCAACAACCAATTCTGACAGTTACGGTAAGCAAAAGAAAATGCATTCAAAGAAGGTATAAAAACACGGGAAACAAGATGAAATTCAATGCCATTCAAGGCATGGATTCACTGTCAATAAAGGTATATAAAGTCCATCATTTAATGAGGAAAATTCATTTCCATCCTAGGCACGAATTCACTGTCAATTCGGCAATGAAATTGCCAACATTCAGTGAGGAAAATTGTTGCCATCCAAGGCACGATTTCACTGTCAATCAACAATGAGATCACCATCATTTAGTGAGGAACATCGCTTCCATTCAAGGCACAATTTCACTGTCAATCGGAAATGATATCACCAACATTCAGTGAGGAAAATCGTTGCCATCCAAGGCACGATTTCATTGTCAAATTGGCATGATAACTAAAAAGGTTGTTGAACATCAAAGGGGAAGTTGTTGCCATTAACCACCACCACTACACTATAGAAAATTGTCTTTTTGCACAGCAAAAACACAGTCTAAGGATTACGGAAATCTCTGTGTAAGTAAAACAATCGTGGGAAATTATCACGAGAATTAGTTGACCCATCTTTAATTGTAAATAAATAAAAAATTTGTTGAATATAAATTGTGAATACAGCCAATGAATGTAAACTCGTTAGCTATCATTCGAGGGAAGGCTCAGTAAAAAAGGTTGTCAATCAAGTGTACCACACAGACAGGAATAAAAAATAAAAGTGTTTTTCCATTCTAGGATACCAATACAAAAATGCAAACATGAAATCAATTCATTTTTCCATTTCCAAAATACCAAATATAAAAATGCAGACAAGAATAACAAATAAAAACGTTTTTCCATTCCAAGTTACCAACACAAAAATGTAGACATGAAATCAATTCGTTTTTCCATTGCCAGAATACCAATACAACAGTAAGATAAACACAAGGATCTAATGGGAAAAGTCATTGAAATGATCGCAGGGATTCTATCAGTCAAGGCGAAGACGAAAACCCACAAGGACGCAAGATAATCCATACGCATAGGACTTTGCTAGATGGTGCAAGTCAAACAATCATCCAAGGACAATAACGAAGGTAGATGGCTAACAAGAACATCCTTCGCTCATCATCCACGCACAAAAAAGCATGGCATTGAGATCCATAGGTCTATTAACGCCGAAGCGACGACCAGAGATCAGGCTCCTAGATGACTGCTCAGGAAAGGACTGATGAGATAGGGACAAAAGGAAAAAACAACCACAATCTTCACAAATCAATACACCACAGGGAAGTCAAGACATGTCAGGAATCGAAGGCCATGGGAGTCAATCAATCATCGAGCTATAGGCTATGGAAAAAAATTTAGTCATCAACTAGAACACTAAGACAATCAAATTACTTACCCAATTAAACATGCAGATCCAAAGCATAAATCCTACTACAATCTACCATGCAAAAATAAATAAAGTTTACCATTGCCTGATCGCCCGCTCTGAGTTGATGTCTCGTGCGCTTCATTTAACTCACGCTTTCTGACCGATGAGACTTCACCGGTACCTCCCAGCCAATGCTAGGGGTACTCTTCTTCCCCCTTAGCCCCCTGAGCCGCAAATGGGCCACACACACTATCTAGAGATTCAACTAGCTCCTAGTTGGCCTCACAAGGCTGAGCTACCACTCCTCACTGAGATGGGTATCCCAACTCCCACAATCTAAGTCAGTCAAGTAGAGATTTCTACAGCGTAACATTATGCAAACCAAAGACATCCCTCATCAATTTCCTCCCTCCATTATATAGAGTTTTGAAGTCCCTTACTTTCCCAAATCCCATTTTATTTAATGTTTAATAAATTAATTCATAAAAATTCCTCCCCGTACATGTGTCACCCATCCCCTTCATTCCTCCAAAAACTAATTTCTTTAATTAATCAATTACCCTTATTTCCCTCACCCACCTAGAGTCACTCCTAGAATCGCTCCTAGGTGTCCCCAAATTCCCTTACAGGTTTTAATGACTTTCCCCATAATTAATTTGCTAGTTCATATTAAAATAGAAAGTTCTTAAATGCTAGATACCTTACTAAGTTTGACTTTCTGCTTTTTCCCTTGTGTTTCCCTTTTCTTTTTATGTTTTCCTCTTTCCTAGTTTCCTAATTATTTTAGATTTCCCTCTTTCCCCTTTTCATTTAGAACTCAATTTGGCAGGTGTAGAAATTGACTTTTTCCCTTTTCCCTTTTTAATTAATAAATTTTAAATTATCATAATATAATAAAACAATTAATTCGCCCTTTTTAAATTTGTATCCCAATAGATTTTTATGAATCAATTAAATTGCTTACTCCCTTCTTGTTACAAGATTAGTGAAGATTATCATCATTATTTTTTTATTTATTTTTTTATTAATATATATATATATATATATATATAGATATATATTTAAAAGGATAGAAAAATTATTCCACCAGTATAATTTAGACCTAGACTTTAATTTTCGTATTGGGCAACATTTTATTAGGGAAATTGTTTTAAAAATTTCTTATCACATTATTCATCCTAAGGCCATCTAGGTTCATTCATTTATCATTAACAACAGAACGTGCCCTTCGGGACGCACTAGGTGCTCCAAGAGTGTCACTCGTCTCATTTGTTTCCCTTGTGTGACGTGCCCTTCAGGACGTAGTACGTGCTTCAAGGGTGCCACTCGCCTCTTTCCATTGTTCTTGTGAGACATGCCCTTCAGGATGCACCACGTGCTCCAAGGGTGCCACTCACGTCTTGACTGACTTGGTAGACATAAAAAAACCCTGGAGTCAATACTCCACCAGGTGATCTTGTGGTAGGCTAAGGGCCTCTAAGGAATAAGGCCCCCACCTTATTGTGTGCCCCTTAGAATCATCATGAGTGACTTTCGTGGTCTGCCCTCACAACATCGTGGGTCCTATCGAACTACGTAAACGTTAACCTACAGTTCAAGCCACGACGAGAGTGCTAGTAGGCTATGGCCAAGTTTTTGTCCACACCTCTCCCTCAACATCTCTGGTAGTCGTGTGTGACCCCTCTACTCCACATGTGAGTTTGGTCGGTAAGCTATCGTCAGCCTTCATCATCAACGAATCATGTCAACAATATATCCATAATCATATCATCTAATCAGATGCACTAAAATCACATATAAAACAATCAAACCCCATTAGTTTAGTCCCCGACTCGATCCAGAGTCCAAGGGGTTCCATCGATGCCTCTGCATCCTCGAGGTCCAAAATCCTACACACTCAGTAAAATTGAGTCAATAGCACATGTCTATGTCAATGCAGCCAAATAACATGTAATCAATTTATAACGCCTCAAAATCATAAATCAAATACCCAAAAGTATATTAATTTGGATCACTTGCGAGCAAGTTTCCTCAAAGAATAAGTTCGCTCAGTGTGCAAGAGAGGGATGTTACATACACCCCCTCTTGTTATAAACTTTGTCCCAAAGTTTCACAGTATAAGTGTCGAAATAATGTGTATCACAGTATCATAAGTCTATCTATCAAACAAAAATGGAAACTGTTGGCACATATCATATGCGTCCTCCCAGGTCGTCGACTGCGGACTATACTTGTCCCACTGGACCTTGACCTGATCTACTGTTTGACTTCGTAGCTGTCGAACATGATGATACAGGATGCAGATCAACTTAGCCATGAGGGCACCCTTATCCGACACTCGCAAGGTGCTCAAGTCAACATGTGTAGAATCACAAATAATAATGTCTCAAAACTGATACGTGAAAATCATCGTGCATACACATCAAAGAATCAGGCAAGGCTAGTCAATAGGCCACAGGTCCCTTTCTCTCCACAATATCAAATGGTCCCATGAACCTAGGAGATATTTTAGCCCCATTTCCAAACTAGATTGAACTCTTATGCGGTTTTTCCCGCCAAAAGGCTCAATCGTCAACCTTGTAACTATGATCGACATGGTGTGCATCGACATAACTCTTATGTCGATCATGTGCTTCTTTAATCCTTTGTCTTATTGTTTTCAATTGCTCTTCCATTTCTTGGATCGCTTTTGGTCCCACCAGGACCCTATCCTCAATTCGATCCCAACTCAAAGGCATCTGGCACGGTCACCCATAAAGAAACTCTAAAGGCGCCATCTTAATGGTGCTTTGGTAACTGTTGTTATAAGAAAATTCCACCAGTGGCAAGAATTCTTCCCAACGCTTATGTTGGTCCATCACGAACATGTGCAACATGTCTTCCAAGGTCTAGTTCATTCATTGGTTCACCCTGTCATTCTCCAGGTGGTACGCAGTACTGAAGTTAAGTTGGGTTCCCAAGGCCTCTTGGAAACCCATCCAAAATCGTCCAGTAAACACTGATCCTTGATCAGATATAATCCTCTTAGCACGTCATGCAACCTCACAATCTCACTAATGAAAAATCTAGCTATGTCAGGTGCCTGATAAGTCATACGCATAGGAATAAAGTGAGAACTCTTTGTCAAAGTGTCTACTACTATGAAAATCGAGTCATGTCTCCTTTCCTTCAGTGGCAATCCAACAATAAAATCCATCGAAATAACCTCCCATTTCAATTCTGGAATAGCGTGTGGCTGTAGTAATCATGTTGGATGTCTATGTTCAGCCTTTACCTGCTGACATTCTAGACATCTAGCCACATAGTTGACTATATCTTCCTTCATTCCCTTCCAGAAGAATAAGGGTTTAAGGTCTGCCCTCATCTTCGTGACTCCCGGGTGAGCCATGTGCACTGCTCCATGAGTCTCGTTTAGGATAAACTCCTCAACTCGTCATTTTGTGGTACGTAAATTCAATTTTTAAATCTCAGGAGTCCATCGTCGTCCAATGTAAATCCTTCAATCTTGGTACCATCATTGTGTTTTGTCAAAAAAAAAAAATCCCTCGACCTCTTTGTACCATTCATCGTCATGCTGTAAAGTTAGAATATTTTCATGTAGATTCATCTGAAGAGGCAACAACGAAAAGATGCATGGTCTCTCATTCAATGCAACTACCACTCGGTTCACTGTTCCTTTTATGTAAGTAATCTCGAAGTCGTACTCGCAAAGAAATTCCGACCAACATCGTTGTCACGCGTTCAGGTCGCTTTTTGTAAAGATGTGTTGTAGTCCACAGTGGTCAGTCTTTAGTTCAAATTTTCATCCAACAAGGTAGTGTCTCCAACATTCAAGGAATATACGATGACTAACCACTCCAATTCATGTGTCGCATAGATCTCCTCATGCCTTCTCAGTTTCCTCAATATGTAAGCGATCACTCGACCATATCGCATCAATATTATGCCTAAGCCTTCCTTGGATGCGTCAGTGCATACTAAGAAGTCCGCATCCATGTCAGGGAATTTTAGTAATGGTTTTGTTGTCAACATCTCCTTGAGCCTCCGAAATTCTTCCACGCATTGCTCAGTCCAAACAAAATTCTCGTTCTTCTTTTGCAATTCCGTGATCGGATTTTCTATCTTCGAAAATCCCTCGACGAACCGTCAATAGTATCCTACTAAAACCATGAAGCTACGTATTTCTGGGACATCCGTCGACGCAGGACATTCCTTAAAATCCTCGACCCTTCGTCGGAGATGACATGCCCTAAGTAGTGAATATTTGATTGATAAAAATAGCATTTGAACAACTTCCAATACAATTTGTTCTCTCGCAAACACTATAGTACCAAGCGTAAGTTATTGTCATTCTTCTTCGTCGTCCGAGAGTAAATCAAAATATCGTCAATGAATACTTGGACGAACTTGTCCAAGTACTTGTGGAACACCCCGTTCATCAAACTCATAAATACCCTTGGGTCATTTGTCAGTCCAAACGATAAAACAGTAAACTCGTAATGTCCAAACCTCATCTTAAAGGAGGTCTTAGGGACAACATCCTCCTTGATCTATAACTGGTGATACCCTGATCGAAAATCAATCTTTGAGAACACCGTCACACCCTTCATCTGATCAAACAGATCATCTATCCTCGACAACGGATATTGATTCTTGATTGTTACCTTGTTCAATTGACAGTAATCAATGCAGAGCCTCCATGGCCCATCCTTCTTTCATATGAAAATAACAGGCACACCCCATGGTGACACACTTGGACATATCTGTCCCAGGTCTAGCAATTCCTTTAGTTGCATTCTCAACTCTTGTAACTACAGGGTCTAGATTCGATAAGGCATTCTAGCTATCAGTTCAGTCCCCTATTTTAGGTCTATAGTAAACTCCAATTCCCTCTTAGATGACATCCCAGGTAAATCCTCTAGGAAGACGTCCGCAAGCTTTCTCACCACAGGAAGGTGTTCTAGACCTTTCACTACTCCCTTCTCGTTTAACGCAAGGATCACATAAATCTTACATCCCTTGCGCAAGATCTTCCATAGCTGCAAGGAAGAGATGATCCTCAGGGAAACAATCGGGTTCCTTCCTACAATCACACATATTTTCCCCTCATCATTGACCAAGCTCAACCATTTCGTCTTACAGTGGAGTATCGCCTCATGCGATTCCAACCAATCCATACCGATCATGACGTCATAAGATCCTAATATCGTGATATACAGTTTGGCCTTGGTGACAAACTCTCCCAGGTTAAGGGTACAACCCATAACCTTTCCTCCAACCGTCGGTTTTATCTCCTAAAGCCATCTCTACAAAGATAACCTCATCATGTTCGACTACCTTTACTTTAATCCTTTTGGCATTGCACCAGAAATAAAACTCTCAGTAGTACCGAGATCTATCAAATCTAAGGGTCTGGTCAACAACGATACCTTACATCTCGAGCACAGTCGACTGGTGCTCTGCCTGGTGGTTACTCACCGCTGCATGAATCCAATGGGCCTTGCCCAAAACTCCCACGATAGTGGGTCCAATTGATCTAGATGCTCCTGCCCTTTTCTCTAGGCAGTAATGCTGGTATTGTAGCTCCCCATAGTCCAACACACCTTCTTCGGTCCAGTAATCATGGTACCCGAAGTAAAAGTTGAATTCTAACAATAAGGCCAAACTTGAACTTCTTGACCTTAAGTTTATGGGTAAACTGGTGTGGAGCATACCGAAGCAGCTCCAAACGGGCCTCGTACTCGGGCATCACGTGGTTACCTTGTCACAAGGCATCGAACTCGTTGAGTTGACGCTCAATGAATTCCCCAGAAAGATACCTCTCCTGGAACCGTCTCTCGAACCGTTCCCATGACACGTCGCTGACGACCATATTCAAAAGTGGTAGGAGCATCTTCCACCATAGAAGAGTGCTCCCCTTCAGTCGAAATACCACCATGCAGACCATCATGCTAGAGGTCATAATCATCAAGTGTCAAGCACACCACATTTCTCTACAATCGTGCCTCGACGATACAACCATCCGTGAGGATCGTGGGCTCAAGAAATCCACTCTCTCGAGTTCTCGGTGGATGCTAATGGCACTATCTAGGGCGCGTAGTGGACCCTCATGGGTACAGGTTCCTTAAGCTCCTCTCAAAACCATTGGTGAATCAAGGCCTCTGACATTACCTGGGAGGGCCTTGTCAAACCATCATCATCCTTTACTACAAGCGAATCCAACCCAAGGACTTGTTCCTCCCCTTGGGGGTTAGACTTCAAGGGTGTGAGAACTTTTGGAGACATCACACCTCCTCCCATGGCACTACGTTGCGAACCTCTGAGGCATCCTCTAAATGTGATCACCATATGGACACGTTAGAGTTTTTATTTAATGAAATGGTTAATACTACAGGTTTACTACAATGGAAATATTGGTGATCCATAGTCACAGGGTTGAACCCGCTCTGATAGCACATGTAACATCCCCTCGGTCATGACTCAAGCGAAACAGAAGTACATTTTTTTTTTTTTTTTGTGAAAGGAAAGAGGAGACGATGAAAATAGTTAACCATATGACTCATGACGAATGCAAGCATGCAGTACAGGCAACAGGCAATGATGACTCCACGCACTGGTTCCAGTGCAACTGGGTGAAACATGTGAAGAACAAGAAGGAGAAAAAGACTACCCGCCCAATGCAAACACAACCTCACCTACAAGCTAAGAGACACCATCCCCATCATGACCCCATAGACTTGACAAACCAAGACTAGAACCTCAAGGCATGTGAACCAAATGCATGAAGGCGTTCCACCCATGCGCCTAAAGCAACTTACAACGCTCAACAACACTCACACAGAATGCATCAAATCTGGCCAATTTCTCGATCGTCGTTATCCAATAGGGTGTGCCATGATCCCCACATCAGGAATCATGCCATACCCAGGTGATAAGCACGTCAATAACCTTGGTACCACACATCCTATCTAGACCGAGGACTCTAGAGAATCCAACGTGCTAGGAGCCAAATACCGATAAGAAACCACAACCATACCCCGATAACAGGTTGACAAGATGCCAGAGGAAGACACTGAGGGAAGACACAAGTAAAAACATGACTTCATCAACCACCCGTATAATAACTGGTAAGACAGTAGTCTACGTGCGAAAGTTGAGTTGTTCCAAGCTACTAAGGTCAAAATAAAAGCCAAATGATGAAATTCGAGGAATTGTTATGCTATCTTGTTATTTATGAATAAATGTCACCTTGATGTTATTAAATGAGATTTAATGTTATTTTTAAGTGCTACTTAAAACAAGCTAAACATTACATACAACCAAGCTATTCATTACAAGCTATAAAATCCCTAAAAATCATTATACACGTTACGTGAAAGGTCACTATACATTCAATGAGAAATTAATGCCATACACAATCCATGAGATTTACTGTCGTAAGTATTTAATGAGATTAATGCCATATTCATCTAACTAGGTTTAATTGTTGCATACATTTAATGAGATTTAAATGCCAAATGTCTGATCATGATTAGATGTCATTCAGAGCCACACAATGCACTTGATTCCATTGTTACAAGATACCTTACAACAATAATTATCATTGCTAAATAATAAAAAAGGGGGACGTTGTCCATAAACAAATACGTTGAAGCAATTGGTATTAATTCAAATTCCAAGCACATCTATTACTCAAGTTGTGTATTAAATTAACTGTCAAGCGTGTCTATTACTTAATTGGTACAATTATGTTGTCTATTACTCAATTGGTACAAATACGTTGTCTAGTAAAAACTGTGAGAAGTTGTGTATTAATTCAATGTCGAGCACGTCTATTACTCAATAATAAACTGAAGTTGTCTCAGATATAATTACTAATGCTGATTCTTCAAATGCATACAAATAACTTAGTTGCTCATGAATTAAATTAGCTATCCAATGGCATTGCACAATTACAGCCATACCAATTCTTAATCGATGAGGTAATATAAACCAATATGTATTAAATATGGTGTACCAATAAGGGAAAAACAAAATTAAACCCAAGGTCAGAAGGTATAAATTCGAGCCATAGGTAAAGTAAAATCACAAACACGGGGGTAAAATGCAGTCATTCATAGGGGAAACACTCCGTCAACGCAGCAACCAATTCTAACAGTTACGACAAGCAAAAAAAACACATTCAACGAAGGTATAAAAACACGAGAAACAAGATGAAATCTTCTGCCATTCAAGGAACAGATTCACTATCAATAAAGGTATATAAACTCCAACATTTAATGAGGAAAATTCGCTACCATCCAAGGCATGAATTCACTATCAATTCGGCAATGAAATCGCCAACATTCAATGAGGAAAATCGTTTCCATCCAAGGCACAATTTCACTGTCAATCGACAATGAGATCACCAACATTCAGTGAGGAAAATCATTGCCATCCAAGGCATGATTTCACTGTCAATCGGCAATGAGATCACCAACATTCAGTGAGGAAAATCGCTGCCATCCAAGGCATGATTTCACTGTCAAATCGACATGATAACTAAAAACGTTGTTGAACATCAAAGGGGAACTTGCCACCATTAACCACCCCCACTACACTATATAACATCGTCTTTCACATAGCAAAAAAACAGTCTAAGGATTATAGAAATCTCTGCGTAAGTAAAACAATCGTGGGCAATTATCACCAGAATTCGCTGACCTATCTTTAACTATAAATAAATAAATAAATTGTTGAATGTAAATTGTGAATACACTGAGTGAATGTAAAATCGTTGGTTGTCATTCGAGGGAAGGCTCAGTCAAAAAGGTTGTCAATCAAGTGTACCACGCAAACATGAATAACAAATAAAAGCGTTTTTCCATTCCAGGATACCAATACAAAAATGCAGACATGAAATCAATTCATTTTTCCATTTCCAAAATACCAAATATAAAAATGCAGACATGAATAACAAATAAAAATGTTTTTCCATTCTAGGTTACCAATACAAAAATGCAGACATGAAATCAATTCATTTTTCCATTTCCAAAATACTAATACAACGCAGACAACAGTAAGAGAAACACAAGGATCCAATGGGAAAAGTCATTAAAATGATCACAAGGATTCTATCAGTCAAAGCACAAAGAAAAACCCACAAGGACGCAAGATAATCCATACGCATAGATATTTTCTAGATGGCACAAGTCAAACAATCAGCCAAGGAAAATAACGAAGGTAGACGGCTGAAAAGAACGTCCTTCGCTCATCATCCACGCACATAAAAGAAGGGTGTTGAGATCCATAGGTCTATTAACACTAAATTGATGACCGTAGATCAAGCTCCTGGCCATATTCTCAGGTAAGGACTGGTGAGATAGGGACGAAAGGAGAAAACAACCACATTCTTCACAAATCAATACACCACAGGGTGGTCAAGACATGCCAGGAATAGGCTATGGAAAAAAATTTAGTCATCAACTAGAATGCTAAGACAATCAAATTACTTACCCAATTAAACATGGAGATCCAAAGCATAAATCCTACTACAATCTACCATACAAAAATAAAGAAAGTGTATCATTGCCTGATCACCCACTCTGAGTTGATGTCTCGTGCGCTTCATGCAACTCACTCTTGCCGACCGATGAGACTTCACCAGTACCTCCCAACCAACGCTAGGGGTACTCTTCTTCCCCCTTATCCCCCTGAGCCGCAAAGGGGCCACACACACTATCCATAGATTCAGCTAGCTCCCAGCTCGCCTCGCAAGGCTGAGCTACCACTCCTCACTGAGATGGGTATCCCAACTCCCACAAGCTAAGTCAGTTAAGTAGATATTTCTGCAGCGTAACGTTATGCAAACCGAAGACATCCCTCATCAATTTCCTCCCTCCATTATATAGATTTATAAAGTCCCTTACTTTCCCAAATCCCATTTTATTTAATGTTTAATAAATTAATTCATAAAAATTCCTCCCCGTACATGTGTCACCCATCCCCTTCATTCCTCCAAAAACTAATTTATTTAATTAATCAATTACCCTTATTTCCCTCACCCACCTAGAGTCACTCCTAGAATCGCTCCTAAGTGTCCCCAAATTCCCTTACAGGTTTTAATGACGTTCCCCATTATTAATTTGCTAGTTCATATTAAATTAGAAAGTTCTTAAATGCTAGATACCTTACTAAGTTTGACTTTCTGCTTTTTCCCTTGTGTTTCCCTTTTATTTTTATGTTTCCCTCTTTCCTAGTTTCCTAATTATTTTAGATTTCCCTCTTTCCCCTTTTCATTTAGAACTCAAATTGGCAGGTGTAGAAATTGACTTTTTCCCTTTTCCCTTTTTAATTAATAAATTTTAAATTATCATAATATAATAAAACAATTAATTCCCCCTTTTTTAATTTTTATCCCAACAGATTTTTATGAATCAATTAAATTTCTTACTCCCTTCTTGTTATAAGATTAGTGAGTATTATCATCATTATTTATTATATATATATATATATATATATATATTTAAAAGGATAGAAAAATTCTGCCACCAGTATAATTTAGACCTAGGCTTTAATTTTTGTGTTGGGCAACATTTTATTAGGGAACTTGTTTTAAAAAAATTGTGTCACGTTATTCATCCTAAGTCCATCTAGGTTCATTCATTTATCATTAACAATGCGACGTGCCCTTCAGGACACACTAGGTGCTCCAAGCATGCCACTTGCCTCATTTGTTTCCCTTGCGCGATGTACCCTTCAAGACACACTACGTGCTCCAAAGGTGCCACTCGCCTCTTTCCATTTTTCTTGCACGACGTGCCCTTCAGGATGCACCACGTGCTCCAAGGGTGTCACTCGCCTCTTGACTGACTTGGTAGACATCAAAAAACCCTGGAGTCAATACTTCGCCAAGTCATCTTGTGGGAGACTAAGGGTCTCTAAGGAATAAGGCCCCCGCCTTATTGCGCGCCCCTTAGAATCATCATGAGTGACTGTCGCAGTCTGCCCTCATGGCATCATGGGTCCTCTCAAACTAGGTAAATGTTAACCTACAGTTCTAGCCACGAAAGGAGTGCTGGTAGGTTGTGGCAGGGCTGTTGTCGACACCTCTCCCTCAACATCTCTGATAGTTGTGCATGACCCCTCTACTACACATGTGAGTCTGGTTGGCAAGATATCATCGACATGCATCATCAATGAATCATGTCAGCAATATATCCATAATCATATCATCCAATCAGATGCATTAATATCACATATAAAACAATCAAACCCCATTAGTTCAGTCCCCGACTCGATCCAGAGTCCAAGGGGTTCCATCGATGCCTATGCATCCTCGAGGTCCAAAATCCTACACACTCAGTAAAATCAATTTAATAGCACATGTCTATGTCAATGCAGCCAAATAACATGTAATCAATTTATAATGCCTCAAAATCATAAATCAAATACCCAAAAGTATATTAATCTGGATCACTTGCAAGCAAGTGTCCTCAAAGAATAAGTTCTCTCAGTGCGTAAGAACAGGATGTTACATAATTTGATTCTTACATATGGTTGAAATAAGATTTAGTCTTCCTTAATACCTTTGAATGGAATTGTAAGTTGACATTGGATTCTTATGTTATTGTTGGGTCTTCCTTTAGTTCTTTTAATTGGGGATATAAGTCAACATTGGTTTCTTTATTTTTATTGTTTAAATAAAACTTGATCTTCTTTAATTATCCTTATATATGGATATGCAAGATAACATATAATTTATCTTATCTAATTCTTAATTATGGGTTTGAACTTCTTTTAGTTTCTTGCAATGAAAATGTAAGGTAGTCTTGGAATCTTTCCATATTGATTGTAATGATTGAACCTCTTAGTTATTTTAAAATGGATATGCAAGTAGTAGACTTCTTATTAATTGTTATTTATGATTGATTTTTATTAGTTTTATAAATTGGATACATAATGCAAAGTATTATCTAAATTTAATGTATGGATTAAGAAGATTGATCTTCTTGTATTTTCTTGCAAATGAATATATAATTTTAGCCTTTAAATTCTTGATATATACTCTTAGAAGATATTCCTTAATATGAAGATGCATAGTTGAGCTACATGAGACTAAGCTTTTACTTATGTTCTTTGGGTTATTATTCTTTATGTAAAAGCCTCTTACTCATTTACACTCAATGTTGTTTGAAGATTGATTAAGTAGAGTAGATTATCATTTGCACTATGATGAATTGATGGTTAAGTATGTTGATAATTCTAGTTTGAATAGTGATGTATGATTGAATTGATGGGAATTATATACTTTTTTGTTCCTCATAACAGTCGCCAATCCTGAGACCTTAAGTGGTCAAAATCAATCGGATGAATCCTTGACTTGAGTCTTGCTTATGTGTCTTGGAGGTCCTAACCATGCAGGATATGTTGGGTGGGTAGCTTCCTTATGTTATCTTTATAAGATACAGTTGATTGAATAATAGTGATGTTTCTTTTATTTTATTGTGATGAAATTGATTGTGTAGTTATTAATACATGTTATGACGCATTTTCAGTTGTACTAATGTTTGTTAAAAAAAAAAGATACCTCTTTTGTACATCACTAATTGTTGATGTAATGGAGGGGTCGTTACAGTTGCAATCTAACAAACTTATCCCCTCCCTTGCAATGTCACGAAAAAATAACCATATTGTCATGATATGATGAACATAGCCTCGTCATCACAATAGTCACGAATGGTCATTGTAAATTAAAGTATTAATGTATCAATACTTTAATAATGTATTATTACTTTAATAATGTGTTTATTAAGGTATAAATACTTTAATAATGTATTATTAAAGTATTGATACATTTTTAATGTATTAATTCTTTAAAATTAATGTTTTAATATCAATATTTATATTTTAATATTAATATTTATATTAATATTTAGTCTATTAGTGATGATGATGATGATGACTAACATCCACTAAGACCGAATTGGTCTATCGAACCTTAAGAGGGTAAGTGATTACTTGTGATCCTTTAGAATTTTGTTTCGGTGCTCGAAAAGCATTAAGAGAAGCTTTCCAAGATCACCATACTTTTGTTGAGTTAATACGTTAGGAAGGTTGGTAGTGTGATAAATATTTTGAAAATGAGATCTAATATGGGTATAAGATGGACAATCTAAGAGAAAATGTTTTTCATATTCAACCTTCTTAGTGTCACAAAGATGACACTCTTTCATCCCATGACGTTTTAGGAATTGACCAACGCCCGGTTTCACTATGGAGCTCGTGAGAATTGTTTCTTATCTTAGCAATGCTTATTTTTTTCTTTACACTTGGAAAACAGATACATAACTTTGATCTTCTAGATTAGGGTTGATTACATCTTTATAATACCTTAATTTTCTTTGTTCCTCTAACTCTTTATCACACCACATTTTTTCCTTAAATTTTGATTTGACGTTTTTTTTAATAGTATCTTTATTCTGCAAAATGGTTTCTTCCATGATTCCCCAATAGATTATCCAAGACCGAACATCTTTATGCCATCCTCACTTGAGTCGATGGTGGTTATGACTTGATTTTGAAGCAATTTTAGGTAGCCTCTTGTCTTCCATATTACTAAATACATTATTAATAATGTATTTAATGTGTTAATTTATAAATTAATTAATATTTTACATTATAGGTTACATTATTAATGCATTAATTCTTTAATAGTGTATTAACCAATTAATATTTTAATAGTGTATTTATTAAGCTATTAATACTTTAATAATGTATTACTAAATTATTGATACTTTTTAAAATGTATTAATTCTATAATACTAATGTTTTAATATCATTATTATGTTTTAATATAAATATAAATACTAATATCTTAGTAACAATATTTATTTTTTAATATAAATATAAATATTAATATCTTAGTATTAATATTTATGTTTTAATATAAATATTAATATCTTAGTGTATTAATAATATTAGTAAATACATTATCAATAATGTATTTAATATATAAATTAATTAATATACATTAATATATTAATTAATACATTACATTATTAATGTATCAACTAATTAATTAATATGTTACATTATACATTAATGTAAATTTGTACTTTAATTTATACATTATATTAATGTAATAATGTATTAATGTTTTATTAATGTCTTTTTTTTTTTTGTAAATTAGGGTTTTGTATTAATTCCTGTAAAAAAAAATAGTTGTCTGAGAAGCAATTATCCATGTGGTCGCGGTGCCCATGAAGGAAACCACCACGCCAATTATCCAAAAACTAGGATGGCCACGGTGCCCAGCTGGGAACCACCATTCCCAAAGTCATGCCAATGAAAGTAAACTATGCTACGAGGTTACGCAAGGCCGAAAAACGTTATAGTGTACAAAAGAAAAGAGACAATAGTAAGGATGATGAGCCGAGAAATAGAAAACATGACAAAACATTAAAAATGTAATGTCCCCTTCGTTACGACTTCAAGCGAAGCAGAAGGTGCAAGATTTTTTTCTTAAAAACATGACAACAACGACGATTACAACTAAACAACATAGTTGACGGTGAGCACCATGCCAGCAGAACATGCAACAGGAAACTATGACTCCATGCACTGGCACAAGAGAAATTGGGTGAAACATGCGTAAAACAACAAGGAGAACGACTACCCGCCCGACACAAACATGACCATGTCTACAAGCTAAGGGACAACATTCCCTTCCCAACACCATAGCCTTGACAACCAGTTAACCAAAACCTCGATGGCATGCAACCCCACACATGAAGGCATCCAACCCATGCACCACTAGAAAACTTACGACGATCAACAACAATCATATGGAACGCATAGACTCCGACCACATTATCATTCGCCTCTATCCAATAGTTCATGCAATGATTCCCTCATCAAGATTTATGATGCCCCTGGGTGATAGGTGCAGCGATACCCTGGCGCTTCCTAACCTATCTGGACAAAGGACTCCAGATGAAACCAACTCACTAGGAGTCGAGTTACTGACAAGAGGAACTACACCCAGACCCCAAGCAACATATCGACAAGACACAAGATAACCCTTGAGTTAAATTGCGCGAAGGACCGGAGGATTCTTATTTCCTACAACACAACCTATGCTATATAGACATACCAATCACCCCTTCCAACTCGACCTAAGGCGTGAGGTGCATAAATTCCAATAACTAAAGGCTATTAAGGTTCTAGCTAATGCCTCTACTAAACTCTCGTCCATTAAGCTTGCGCAAGATAAAAGACTAGTACACCCATAAATCATTATGTCTAACGCATCCCATTATCCGTTAAGAAAGAAGTCTAGGGGTGAAGGAGTGAACCTTTATCATTACTATTGTCATCAAAGTTATCATAAAGGTGAACTAAAATAGGCATTTAGCCAAATCAGAACAATAGTCAGCAATATACATTGTTCATTAAAAACAGGTGAACTACTTAACATTTTTAAAGGTGATCTACACTGCCCAAAAAAATGACATTGATTTCTAAAATAACCAGCCGATATTTTAACCAGTTTAACATAAATGACAAGCTTGTATAAATTATTAATCGAAACTTTATATACAAGTTATAATTGGTGTCCAAATTAAGTTCTTTGATAAATACGTTGGTCAACTATTGACATTCATAAAACACATGAGGTGGTTGTCTAAAAAATTAAGAAGTTGATGTGTAAAGTAAATATAAATTACCATTGTTGTAAAACTACTGTGTAATTACACATTGGATATCAAATTAAAAAAAAAAATGTGTGTATATTGATAAGTCACCTGGCAATCTAAATACAATACAACTAAATATAAAATGTGTCTTTAATCAAATTTATGCATTGCCTGTCAATTAAAAATGGAATGTGTGTAGATTGCATAGTCACCATGCAATCTAAGTAAAATACAATTGAATATATAATGTGTTTTAATCAATTTATTCATTGGTTGTCAATTAAAATGGAATGCGTGTAGATTGCATAGTCACCAGGCAATCTAAATAAAATACAACTGAATATATAATGTGTTTTAATCAATTTATGCATTGGCTGTCAATTAAAACGGAATGCATGTATATTGCATAGTCACCAGGCAATCTAAATAAAATACAATTGAATATATAATGTGTTTTAATCAATTTATGCACTGGCTTTCAATTAAAATGGAATGCATGTAGATTGCATAGTCACCAGGCAATCTAAATAAAATACAACTGAATATATAATCCATTTTAATCAATTTATCCATTGGCTGTCAATTAAAACGGAATGCATGTAGACTGATAAGTCACCTAGAAATCTAAATGAAATATATATGTGTTTTGATCAAGGCGAAATGAATTGTCGGGGGTAAGGGACTGACATGACTGGGCATCAATGTCGCAAGGCATTTAAAAGGATATCAGGGTTGAGATGTGTGACTAGCACAAATGACAGATTCATAAATCACCTCACCTATTTATTTCATTAAAGAGTGAGGGCTATTGTTGGCGTGATTACAATAAATTTGAAGGCGTCCCCAAATTCAGAATCATTAACTTAATCGCCTTCACTCTCAGGGAGGGTTAAAGTTTTAACTGAAGGATTAATCTTTTTAAATAGTTTACCTGTGTAATCGATGCAACAACTTAGAGTTATGATTTAGTCGAGTCGACATTTGTGAAGGGAAGGAGGAGAATCAGTGATAGGTATGACATTTAAAAGGGCAATTTTGATAAGGAGAGTTTAACCAAGCGAAGTCTGGCAATGTTGTGTAATAAAGAAAATAAAACGGTAACAGATTTAGCAATAGATAGCCATAGTACTATCATTGTAGTAAATATCACTATAGTAACTTATCACTACAGTAAATTATCACTGTAAATTATCGTTGAGTATTTTCACAAAAAAAAATCACTGAGTTTGAAAACTAATTGTTGAGTGTTATCTCTGAGTGTTATCAAACACCGAGTTTATCATAAGATAAATCACTATCAAGAAAAAGGTAAATTAGCAGGCAAGTAAAAGGCTAAACTCACAGCCAATATATGGCTAAAAAAACGTTGTCAGAATATTCAATTACAGTCATGAATAGTTAAAAATAACATCATTATCATACAATGGGTAACTCACAATAAAATAATTTCATCACAGTCAAAAAAGTTTAAAAGATACACTGTCCTCAATTGGGCACACAGAGATTTTTCCATTCAAGAGCTGGAAACTGTCATGAAAATCATTGAGAATAAAATACCCTCTGAAAGCATAGAGGTGATACAAAATGAAAAAGGTATTGAGTTGATCGCAGCGAAACTAAACAAATGCAGAGGTAATCAATAGAAAGAGGGCGCAAGACAATCGCTCGACCAGGAACAATCAACAGAGGTAGATGGCTAGGCACCCACATCCTTTGCTCATCATCCATGCACAGAAAATCAGGGTGTTAGGATCTATAGGTCTATTAACACCAAAGTGGCGACTTTCGATACGACTCCTAGACGACTGCTCAGGCGAGGACTGATGAGCTAGGGACAAGGGCGAAGTAAGAAGTGAAAACTCATCATAAAATCACTAAAACCATAGGGCAATCACAACATGTAGGGATCGAAAGCCAAGGGAATCAATCAACAACAAGATTAAGGCTATGGAGAATTAAGTCGTCAATTAAAATGCTAAGTCAAACATTTTCTTTACCAAATTAAAATACAGAATTGAAAGCGTGAGGTATAATAAGAATCTACCATGCAGAATCAAGTAAGTGTATCGTAGCCCAAGTCATCTGCTATGAGTCTTTGTTCCGCACGCTCCGTGCATCTCCCGCTTGTCGACCGATGAGACTTCATCAGTACCTCCTAGCCAACGCTTGCGGTACTCTTCTTCCTAAAATTATACAACATAACGTTACGCATCCTAGAAGAGATCCATCATCGTCCTCCTCCCTCCTTTATATAGAGTTCTAAGTCCTTTACTTTCCCAAAATCCCATTTAATTTATTGTTTGATAATTTAATTCATGAAAATCCTCCACGTACATGTGTCACCCATCCCCTTCTTTGCACCATAAATTAATTTCATTAATTAATTAATTACTCTTATTTCCCTCACCCACCTAAACGCATTCCTAGAATCTCTCCTAGGTGTCCCCATATTCCCTTACACATTTTAATGACTTACCCCCTTACTAATTTACTAGTTGAGTTTAATTTATAAAGTTCTTAAATTATAGATACCTTACTAAGTTAGTCTTTCTGCTTTTTCCTTGTGTTTCCCCTTTCTTTTTATGTTTCCCACTTTTTCCTAGTTTCCTAATTCTTTTAAAGTTCCCTCTTTCCCTTTTCATTTAAAACTCAAATTGGCAGGTGTAGAAAATAAATTGTTTTCCCCTTTTCCTTTTTAATTAATAAATTTTTAATTAGCATATGTGATAAAACAATTATTTCCCCTTTTTCCCCCTTTTAAAATTTTATCCCCCAAAAGATTTTTATAAATTAATTGAATTACTTACCCCTTCTCGTCACATGATTAATGATGATTATCATTATTATTTGTTTATTTGTTTATTTTTTATTTTTATATAAACAGATAAAAAAAATTTTATCATAAGTATCACTTAGACCTAGACTTTATTTTCCTAGGTTGGGCAACATTTTATTAGGGAAATTGGTTTAAATATTTATTATCACGTTATTCATCCTAGGGCCATATAGGTTTATCCATTTATTAAGTAACAATGCAACGTTCCCTTCAGGACACACTAGGTGCTCCAAGGATGCCACTCGCCTCTTGACCGACTTGGTATACATCAAAAACCCATAGAGTCAATACTCCACCAGGTGATCTTGTGGGAGACTAAGGGCCTCTAAGGAATAAGGCCCCTGCCTTATTGCGCACCCCTTACAGTTATCGTGAGTGACTGTTGCAGTCTACCCTCATGGCATCGTGGGTGTTCTCGAACTAGGTAGTCATTAACCTACAGTTCGAGCCACAGTGGGAGTGCGAGTAGGCCATGGCAGGGCTGTTGTCCACACCTCTCCCTCAACGTCTCTGGTTATCGTGTGTGACCCCTCTACTTGACATGTGAGTCTGGTTGGAAAGGTATCGTTAGCCTACGTCATCAACGTATCATGTCAGAAATAATATCCATAATCAAATCATCTAATCAGATGCACAAATTTCATATATACAACAATCAATCCCCAATAGTCCACTGCCCGAATCGATCCAGAGTCCAAGGGGTTTCATCGATGCCTCTGCATCCTCGAGGTCCAAAATCCTGCACACTCAGGAAAACCAAGTCAATAGCACCTGTCTATGTCAATACAGAAAAATAAGAAGCCATCAATCCATAACACCTCATAATCATAATCAAATGCCCAATAGTATAATAATCCAGATCACTTGCAAGCAAGTGTCCTCAAAGAATAAGTTCGCTCATTGCATGCAAGAGCGGGATGTTACATACCTCTTGGTATAAATGTCATCCTGAAGTTTCATAGTATATAAGTTCCGAAGTAAAGTGTATCACAGTAACATAATTTTATCTATCAAACAAAAATGAAAATTGTTGGCGCATATCATATGCATCTTCCCAGGTTGTTGAGTGCAGACCATAGTTGTCCCATTGGAACTTGACTTGAACTATTGTTCGACGCTGTAGATGTCGAATGCGATGATCCAGGATGCAGATCGACTCAGTTGTGAGCACCCCCTCATCCAACACTTGCAAGGAACTCATGTCTATAACATGTGTAGGATCACTAATATAATGTCTCAAAACAGATACGTGAAAAACATCATGCATACTCCTTAAGAAATCAGGCAAGGCTAGTCGATAGGCCACAGCCCCTTCCTCTCCACAATCTCAAAAGGTCCCATGAACCTAGGAGAGAGTTTATCTCCCTTTCCAAACTTGATCGAACTCTTATGCGGTTTTATCCGCAAGAAGACTTGATCACCAACCTCGTAACTATGGTCAACACGATGCGCATCGGCATAACTCTTCTGTTGATCTTGCGCTTCTTTAATCCTTTGTCTTATTGTTTTCATTTTCTCTTCCATTTCTTGGATCGATTCATGTCCCACCAGGGCCCTATCCTCAATCCGACCCAAACTTAAAGGCGTCTGACACGGTCAGATGTAAATAAACTCGAAAGGTGTCATCTTAATGGTGCTTTGTTAATTGTTGTTATAAGAAAATTTTACCAATGGCAAGAATTCTTCCCAACGCTTCTGTTGGTCCATCACATACATGTGCAACATGTCTTCCAAGGTCTAGTTCATTCATTTGGTCTGCACATCCATTTCTGGGTAACATGCAACACTAAAGTTAAGTTGGGTTCCCAAGGCCTCTTGGTAACTATTCCAAATAATCCAGTAAACATCCATCCTCAATCGGATATAATCCTCTTAGTTACACCATGAAGCCTCACCATATCATTGATGAAAACTCTAGCTATGTCAGGTGCCTGATACGTCATACACACAGGTATAAAATGAGAACTCTTTGTCAAAGTGCTGACTACCACAAAAATCGAGTCATGTCTCCTTGTATTCAGTGGAAATACAAAAATGAAATCCATCGAAATAACCTCCCATTTCGATTCTGAAATAGCGTGTAGCTGTAGTAATCATGCTCGATGTCTATGTTCAACCTTTACTTGCTGAGATTCTAGACATCTGGCCACATATTTAACTATGTCTACCTTCATTCCTTTCTATAAGAATAAGGGTTTAAGGTATTCCCTCATCTTGGTGACTCCCAGGTGATCCATGTATACTGCTCTATGAGCCTCGTTTAAGATCAAGCTCCTCAACTTGTCATTTGGTGGTACGTAAATCCGATTTTTAAACCTCAATAATCCATCGTCATCAAACGTAAATCCTTCAAATCTTGGTACCATCATTGTGTTTTGTCTGATAAAATCCTTGACCTCTTTGTACCAATTGTCATCACGCTATAAAGTT
The DNA here is from genome assembly GCA_009831015.1 of Picea engelmannii. Lineage (NCBI taxonomy): Eukaryota > Viridiplantae > Streptophyta > Pinopsida > Pinales > Pinaceae > Picea > Picea engelmannii. Next base: position 416,510 of record ML782502.1, read on the forward strand.
AGAATCTTTTCACGTAGATTCGTCTAAAGAGGCAACACCAAAAATATGTGTGGTCTTCGACTCAATGCATCTGCCACTCGGTTCACTGTTCCTTTTAAGTAATAAATCTTAAAATCGTACTCGCTAAGTAGTTTCGACCAATGTAGTTGTCGCACGTTCAGGTCGATTTGCGTAAAGATGTGTTGTATTCCACAGTGGTTCATCTTTAGTTCAAATTTTCATCAAACTAGGTAGTGTCTCCAGACCTTCAAGGCATAAACAATGGCTAACAACTCCAACTCGTGTGTCGCATAGTTCTCCTCATGCCTTCTTAGTTTGTTCGAGATGTAACTGATCACTCGACCGTATTGCATCAAGACTCTGCCTAATCCTTCCTTGGATGCATCAGCGCATACCAAGAAGTTTGCGTCCTTATCAGGAACCTTTAGTATCGGCACCATTTTAAACATCTCCTTGAGCCTTTGAAATGCTTCATCGCATTTCTCGGTCCAAACAAACTTCTTGTTCTTCTTCTTCAATTTCGTGATTAGATTTGCTATCTTCGAAAATCCCTCGACGAACTATCGATAGTATCCGGCTAAACCCATGAAGCTTTGCACTTTCGAGACATTCATTAGCGCAGGCCATTCCATAATAGCCTCGACCTTTGTTGGATCCATGGAGATACCTTCGTCGGATATGACATGCCCTAAGTAGCAATTATTCGATTGATAAAACGAGAATTTGGACAACTTCCCATATGATTTATGATCTTGCATACACTGTAGTACCAAGTGCAAGTGCTCGTCATGCTCCTCCGTCATCTGAGATTAAATCAAAATATCATCTATGAATACTTGGACAAACTTGTCCAAGTACTCACGGAACACCCCGTTCATCAAACTCATAAATAACCCTGGGGCGTTTGTCAGTCCAAACGGTAAAATAGTAAACTTGTAATTTCCAAACCTCGTCTTAAAGGAGGTCTTAGGGACGTCATCCTCCTTGATCCATAACTAGTGATACCATGATCGCAAATCGATCCTTGAAAACACCATCGCACCCTTCATCTAATTGAAAATATGATCAATCCTCGGCAACGGATACTGATTCTTGATTGTTTCCTTGTTCAATTGATGGTAGTCAATGCAGAGTCTCCACAACCCATCCTTCTTTTGTCTGAAAATAACAGGCGTACCCCATGGTGACACACTCGGACGTATAAGTCCCAGGCCCATCAACTCCTTTAGTTTCATTCTCAACTTTTGTAACTCCCGGGTCGACATATGATAAGGCGTTCTAGCTATCGGTTCAATCCCCAATTTTAGGTCTATGGTAAAATCCAATTCCCTCTCTGGAGGCATCCCAGGTAACTCCTCTGAAAAGACATATACAAACTCTCTCACCACCATAAGGTGCTCTAGACCTTCTGCTACTCCCCTTTCATTTAATGCAAGGATCACATAAATCTTACACCCCTTTTTGCATGCTCTTTCTTAGATTCAAGGAAGGGATGAACCTCAAGGAAACTCCTTGGTTCCGACCTACAATCACGTGCCTATATCCCTTGTCATCAGCCAAGGTCAATCATTTCATCTTACAGTTGAGTATCACCTCATGTGATTCCAACCAGTCCATACAAATCACGACATCATAAGATCCTAAGATGATGACGTACAGGTTGGCCCTGGTGATAAACTCTACCAAGTTAAGGGTACAACCTATAACCTTTCCTCCAACCTTATGTTTGGCTCCCGAAGCCATCTCTACAATTATACACTCATATTGTTTGACTGCCTTTACCTTAATCCCTTTTAGCGTTGGACCAGAGATGAAACTCTCGGTAGCACCGGGATCTATCAAATACTAAGGGTTTGGTCAGCGACGGTACCTAATGTCTCAAGCACAGTCGATTGGTGCTCTTCCTCGTGGTTATTCACCACTGCAAGAATTCGATGGGCCTTGCCCAAAACTCCCATGGTAGTGGGTCTGACTGATCTAGATGCTCCGACCCTTTCCTCTCGGCAGTAATTCTAGTAATGTGGCTCCCCACAATCCAACACACCTTCTTTGGTCAAGTAATCCTGGTACCCGAAGAAAAAGTTGAATTCTAACAATAGGGCCAAACTCAAACTTCTTGACCTTAAGTTTCTAGGTAATTTGATACAAAACATAACGAAGCAGCTCCAAAACAGGCCTCTTACTCGGGCACCATGTGGCTTCCTTGTCGCAAGGCATAAAACTCATTGAGTTGATTCTCAATGAATTCCTTAGGAAGACACCTCTCCTGGAACAATTCCTCGAATAGTTACCATGAAATGTCATCGACGGCCATGTTCAAATGTGGTAGGAGCATCTTTCATCATAGAAGAGCACTCCCCTTCAGTTGAAAGACCACCCTACGGAGCTTCAAGCTGGAGGTCGCAATCATGAAGTGTGAAGCACAATGCCTTGATGTACAACCATGCCTCAATGGCATAGCCATCCATGACACTTGTGGACTCGAGAACTCAACTCTCTCGAGTTCTCGGTGGATGCTAATGGTACTAGCTAGGTCATGTTGTGGACCCTCAGGGGTACAAGTGCCCTGGCCTCGTCTTAGTACCGATGGTGAATCAAGGCTCTTTGACATTACCTAGAAGGGCCTTGTTAGACCATTATCATACCTTACAGCAAGTGAATCCAGCCCAAGGACTTGCCCTTCCCCTTGGGGTTTCGACTCTGAGGGTGTGGAAACCTCTGCAAGCGTCGGACCTCCTTCCACGGCAGCACATTGCAAACCTCCGAGGTGTACTCTAAACGAGATCATCGGGTGAACTCATTAAATTTTTAAGCAGTACTAGGTTTATAATCAAAGGTTTACTGCAGTGGAAATCATGGCGATCCACAGTCGCAGGGTTGAACCTGGCTCTGATACCATATGTAACGTCCCCTTCGTTACGACTTCAAGCGAAGCAGAAGGTGCAATATTTTTTTCTTAAAAATAGGACAACAACTATGATTAAATATAAAAAACATATTTGACGGCAAGCACCACGCCCGCAGAATAGGCAACAGACAACTATGACTCCACAAACTGGCACAAGAGCAATTGGGTGAAACATGCGTAAAACAACAGGGAGAATGACTACCTTCCCGACACAAACATGACCACATCTACAAGCTAAGGGACAACATCTCCTTCCAGAAACCATAGCATCGACAACCAGTTAACGAAAACCTCGATGGTGCGCAACCCCACGCATGAAGGCGTTCATCCCATGCGCCACTAGCAAACTTACGATGATCAACAACAATCATACAAAAGACACAAACTCTGGCCATGTTTTCATTCGCCTCTATCTAATAGGGCACACCATGATTCCTTCATCAGGACTCATGATGCCCCCGGATGATAGGTGTAGCGATATCCTGGCACTTCCTAACCTATCTGGACCAAGGAATCCAGATGAAACCAACTCTCTAGGAGCCAAGTTATTGAAAAGAGGAATTGTTATCGCACAGTTTGTAGCTAGGTCAAAAGGCTAGAGGATTGAGGCCAAACTAACGTAACAAGAACCTTCCCCACTCAATGTCACCTCAATGGGGAGGTTCTTTCTGTTTAGGGAGGTTAACCCAGGGGAGACGTCCCCGACAACCTGGGGTTTTGAAGAGGCCAAAGTATAAAGATCAAGGAAAATTTTCCTCCTCACGGGCTACCACCAAAGGTCAGATAGTCCGGCTAATCAGCCAATAAATTAAGTGTATGCCCAAATGAGAACACCTACCCAGAACAAGACAATAGCTAATAACATATGCAGGCTATAATTCAGTGGGTTAGTACTTCATGAAAATATTAGACATGAATATATAAGAAATGAAATAACAGATATTAATGAGATCAACATTTATCAATTTAGCAATGGAGATGTATCAATTCATCAATAACTATTGAGATGATGTAATAAAAAATGTATCTAATCAATATTTTACTCAATAAATGCTTTCAATCATCATCTAATTTCTTATCATTCAAACATGCTGCATCAAGATGGAATAACCAAGTGTGATGTCAGCCTAGTTAGGGTTAGCTAGTTAGTGAGGGTTTCAAAATTTAAAGTTTTGAGAGTTGGTTTGATCACTACCACTTCAACGTTGTGTGTCTAAGATCAGTGCCTAAGGGTATATGGAGTCATTCAAGGAGAGGATGCAAGGTGGAAGGAGTAATAGGCTAAAGACAAGAGGGAAGGGTTCTAGAGTGCTACAATGGCAGGGCCCTAGAATCAAAACCCTAGGGGAAAGAGGCTCACTTCGGTGTTGCTTAAGCAAGACCTCATTCTCTTTCCTCCTTCTTTAGGTCAAACATGGAAAAATGGCTAGCATATGAGAAGAGATAAAACAAGAGGATAAAGTGAGGGAGAGTGTTGCAATGGCACGGCTCTATCACTAAAACCCTAGAATATGGGCGGCCCTAGGTGTAGATAACCTAGGCCTAGGATGTCACCCTCCTTTTAACCTTTAAAATCAAAGCTAGCTTAAGGGAAGAAGTGAGAAGAGTGTAGCAAAGGCTAGGCTCGTTCTTCCTTATTCAATGTCTAAAAAGTTCTCTCTAAGGGGACATGAGACAAGGACCTACTTGTGTGCTTGTCACCTAGGGTTTTAAAATCAACAAATTTATATGTAAATGCAAGAATACTAACCTACAACCATTCAATCAAGAAGTTTTGCAGGAAAAACACTTACATATCATTAAGAAAAGCATGTGCAAACCCTAGTTGTAAACCTTACTCAAGAGAAATGCAAAATATGCCAAGAAAATCATTCCATCAACAAGTGCGCCTCACTTTAAAAGACCAAATCCCCAAGTAGGGCGCAAAATCAGACCTCACCAGTGAGTGAGTTGTGTTGTTATGTTCAAATGAGGGAAAAACATCCTCAATATATAGTGTATCATGACCCTTTAATTAAAATTGGGTCATTAAAAATAGCCGACAAGGATACAAACCAAAATCATATTTCTTTTACATTAACTGCAAAGTAAAAGACATAAATGAGCAAAAAGTAAGACGTCAAGCCCCTCTGAGGGAGACGTTAGGCCCTTTTGGGGCTAGTCCAGCATCTGGAAGTCAAACGTTATCCCTTCCTGGGCTCCTCCAAGCTGCCACATGTGCCAGCCATCCTATCAAACTGCTACACGCTCAAGGAGACGTCAAGACATCCTGGGTGACGTACTGGTCATCAAAAGGAAAACGTTCCATATGAAGTGGGTCAACCCCCCTGGGTTGGGCTCATCCAAAGTCTCCTGGGTGGAACGCCCTTCTTCTTCTCATGTGCAAAGGCTCATCGAATCATTGTCATGTCTCTGCCCCTGACGGGGTCCCAACAACCATCTGATGGGCTCTTCAGCCCCATGGAGGTCCGAACTAATCATCTCCCCATGTGTATTGGTCCAACTAGTACCTGTCCGTCGGGCATGGTCCTGCACATCAAAAACTTCTCCCTCCATGGGCTCATTACTCACAGGGATCATATCAATGTTAATCACATTTCATCATTAATTTTATCAAATACATGCACAAAACCCCTGATATATCATTCAATCGCTCAAAGATATTACAATGACCTATGATACAATTCTTTCCAATCCCTTTATTTCTTTTATTCTTTCTTTTCTTTATTGCTTTTTATTATTTATTTTATTTCAAGGTCTATCCAGAGGACACTGCCTTGGCGTGGTGACCAGAGCTAACAGTGTTACCCACAAATACTTTCACAGAGATGATAAGGATGGCTCGTGATGGGACCTCCTTTCCCTTGGCCATGCAACCAAATGTCACTTCCCTGGCATGGTAACCAGATAATGACAATGTCATACTTCTAGGTACCCATGAACATAATAGACTGGCTCATGATGAGACCCCCTATCCTCTTGGCTAGGTCTTGTTTTGTTATTTTTCTTCGGGTCCCTCTTATTTCTTGTTGAGAGGCTTTTTATTGCCTTCTCGGGGATCCCTGGGCGAGGCATCTCTAGGTTTCATTTATGGCTTTTAACTTTTACCAGTTGATTTTACCTTCTATTCCTTTAGCCCCTTCTTCCCACGAGATGAGGTGTAACCCCACAAACAGATCATCCTAATGCACGGACTAAGGGAATGGGACAGATGAGTGGGAGATAATATGTAAAAGTGATGATGTGACGGGAGCGGACGATGGCCCCTCAAAATCCCCCGGTGGAAAACCAAAACCTATGGGTACAAGCTTGCTAGGGTACCTTGTTAATTCCCCCAAACATGGTCAAGTGGGTTAATGTAAGGTCCAAGCAGTCGTCAGAAATAAAAGTAATTTGATGCATATATCTAAAGGTTATAATGATCAAATATGACACATACCATGATACCTGGACCAATTACCTCATGGAGAAAAAGTCTTCTCTGATACAAGTCCAAGTTGAAGGTGATGGGTGTTGTTGTTGATGACAAGACAAGTCTGATGAAAGAGAAGAAAGATGGGCCCTCCAGGGCCATACCAGGTCAATCCTGGTCTCAGTACTCCATGTCTAGGATCTGTGGCCCTGGAGACATGATCTCCTAGTTATCCCATGAAATCGCGGATAACATCTGGCTCCAACTCGGGGACATGTGCTCACCGTAGAACACATGATAACCTCAGCATCTCTGGCATAACCTATAGACCTGATCATACTTGGAAGTGGCATCAGTAACAAAGGTGGGGTGGTATTTCCACCCTGCAATATATATATGTATACGACTGAAATAAAACAGTCAATATGCAAGTGAGGAAGCAAACTAACATGAAATGCAAATTGTATAATCCACAAAAAATGCCTACCTACCTATACTTACCTGTGGAGTCAGGTCCCACCACCTTGGTGGGGTTTGAGGAGGTGCCCGCTGATGGGTAATGGGTGCCTTCTCCCTTCCAAAGTTGACAGATAATATGACTTATCAATTGATTCCATCCCAACCTTCAAAGGTCCGAACCATAATTGTGTGCTTCCTTTTACATTAGTTGGCTCTCCTTTCTGAGTATCCCACATCCATACCATATTTCCCTCCTTATACTTTCTGACTTTGTATTTGTTCGTTCCCTGAACAACCCTGGTGTATTGTACTGAGGGAGGTGGGTGGGCTTCTGCTGTAAAGACTTCTTGTTGGGATGAGCGGATTCGCACGTCATCTTCATCCTTTTTCTTTTTTAATATCTTCATTGTCCCAACATCTTTGTTCTTAAATTCATCTAGGAGTTGTTGGTATTCTTCTTTCTTGGGCCATTCGATCTGATCAAATTCTTCTTCTGTTGAGAAGGGCATGTCTTCCGGAGAGTATTCTTGAAGAGTTTGTATCACATCACTCTACGCTTTATCATCATTTATGGGAAGAACAATATCCTGTACATGATTCCCAGTTATTGGTACATTGAGTAGACGTCCCATCGTTCCATCTTTCAAAGGTAACCACAAGAAGGTGAGGTCCATCTCAAGGGAACTTCCTATCATTGTGCCAAACTTCCTGGATAAAAACATTCCCCACACATCTGGGACATCAACCACTATAACATCTATGTGGATTGTCTTCTTGGGGTATTCCTTTAAGTGTACTTCAACATTTTCAACCACCCCATGTGTGGGTATTTCTTTAGATTTGAAACCACACACATTCCTGTAAGGCCTAGTGACCTTCAAACCAATTTGTTGCATGACTTTAAGAGACATCATGTTGTCACCAACACCTGTATCTAGCATGCAATTGTTAAGGTATTTTTTTTTCATTGTTAAATTCATGAAGAAGGGAGGGTTTTTACCATACTGGACCCTGAAATGATCAGCTTGCAACATAATAGGGGGGTCCATAGGTTCAACTTATCCCGAAAAGAAAGTATCAAAGCGTTCTTTAATGGATGGGATCTTGATTGCTTCTCTTAGGGGAACATTCACATGTATTTTTGATAAAGCCCCTTCAAAATCAAAGTTAAGGTCAACCTTACTAGTATTGGATGTCTTGGGAAGAAGAACCTCAAGAGACGGGGATTTTGGCTGATCAATAGTAGGTTGTTTTAGATTCTTTCTTATGTAAACCTGAACTTCTTGTTTTTTTAACTTTTCTCGTGATTCTTGGTCCAAGTTGTTTATTATTTCCATCCTCGCTGCTCTAGTTGCTTCCCTCACGGCTTGTTGATGTTCTATATCTGTGATATTTATCTGAGGGAAGTTCATGAAGCAATCTAAATTGTTGACTTGTTGTTGGCTAGCATTATAGGTACATTCATGCTCCTAGTGTGCTTCACTACACTCCAGGCACCAAGGGTTTTCATCCACAACATTTGTAGGGGCCAAGGTATTTGGGAGTTCGTTTTCATTCTTTGGCTTGTAAAATTGATTCCCTTTCTAGAACTGCCCTTTGAATGGAGGCCTAGGTGCTTGGATATAGGATTTTTTAAGTCTCACATTCTAGTTCATCATCTCTTCTTGATTTTTTATGATGCCATCCATGGAGGCTTGTAATTTGTTGATGTTGGCGCAGAGATCTGAAGTAGGTTCAACATTGTGTATTATTTTCTGTTTGGTATCTATTCTCCCCCTAGGCTTAGCAAAGGGCTCAATCTTAGATGAAAGGAGGTTCCCTTCTATATTGGTGGCGATATCTTGGGCTTCTTGAATGGACTGGGGGTTTTTGTCTCTAAGAAGATACCCTAGTTGACCATTGAAAGATCTGGCATAAATATGAACAAGGTAATCATCTTTGGAGCAATGTCTCGAATCTGGTGTGAAATTCCCGAATGGACTCATTTTCATACTTGGCAAGGCTATTTAGTCAAGTGAGCAGCATGTTAGGGTCTTCTTTGATACTCCATCTTTTGAGAAATTCCACCTCAAATCTATACATGGTCTTGACGCTTCCATCAGGAAGGCTAAGGTACCAACGCCTTGAGGCATCATAAAGAGTAGCAGAGAATAACTTTATGACCAAGTCTTCAACATCATCACTGATAGGGTGAAGTTTAAAGAATGCCCAAAAGTTACTCATATTCTCCTCAGCACTGGTAGCATCAGTACCGGTAAATTTAGGAAACCATTTCTCATACTTGGGTGGCATTTGTCTAGGGTAGCCTAGTATGGTTGACATGTCTAATAGCTTAAAAATGGTAGATGACCATTGTCTTTGATTGTTAACTGGGTTCACAGTACTGGTCTAAGAGCTAGACATGTTTGATAAATGAAGTCTTTTTCCAAAGAGTGAATTGACAACAGGTGAATTCAAGGGAGGCTTCCTTCTGAAGGACAAAAGAGGGTTATTGAATCTCCTTTTGGTTTGTGGAGTCGCCAGATAGTTTTCCTGAAACTATCAAAGAAAGGGGAATAAAAGCCTAGTGGAGTCGCCAGGTAAGCTTGTAAGAAAATATCTTTGAGGCAAGGCTTACCAAAAAGGTTTTTCGTCTGAGGAAGATTGACTCAGTGTTCCCCGGCAACGGTGCCAAAATGTTATCGCACAGTTTGTAGCTAGGTCAAAATGCTAGAGGATTGAGTCCAAACTGACGTAACAGGAACCTTCCCCACCCAATGTCACCTCAATGGGGAGGTTCTTTTTATTTAGGGAGGTTAACCCAGGGGAGACATCCCTGACAACCTGGGGTTTTGAAGAGGCCAAAGTATAAATATCAAGGCAAAGTTTCCTCCTCACAAGTTACCACCAAATGTCAGATAGTCTGTCTAATCAGCCAATAAATGAAGTGTATGCCCAAATGAGAACACCTACCCAGAACAAGACAATAGCTAATAACATATGCAGGCTATAATTCAGTGGGTTAGTACTTCATGAAAGTATCTGACATCAATATATAAGCAATGAAATAACAGATATTAATGAGATCAACGTTTATCAATTTAGCAATGGAGAAGTATCAATTCATCAATAACTATTTAGATGATGTAATCAACAATGTATGTAATCAATCTTTTACTCAATAAATGCTTTCAATCATCATCTAATTGCTTATCATTCAAAGATGTTGTGTCAAGATGGAATAACCAAGTGTGACGTCATCCTAGTTAGGGTTATCTAGTTAGTTAGGGTTTCAAAATTTAAAGTTTTAAGAGTTGGTTTGAGCACTACCACTTCAACGTTGTGTGTCTAAGATCAGTGCCTAAGGGTATATGGATCCATTCAAGGAGAAGATGCAAGGTTGAAGGAGTAATAGGATAAAGACAAGAGGGGAGGGTTCTAGAGTGTTGCAATGGCAGGGCCCTAGAATCAAAACCCTAGGGGAAAGAGGCTCACTCCGGTGTTGCTTAAGCAAGGCCTCGTGCTCTTTCCTCCTTATTTAGGTCAAACTTGGCAAAACAGCTAGCATATGAGAAGAGATAAAACAAGAGGATCAGGTGAGGGAGAGTGTTGCAATGGAAAGGCTCTATCACTAAAACCCTAGAAGATGGATGGCCCTAGGTGTAGATAACCTGGGCCTAGGACATCACCCTCATTTTAACCTTTAAAATCAAATCTAGCTTAAGGGAAGAAGTGAGAAGAGTGTAGCAAAGGCTAGGCTCTTTCTTCCTTCTTCAATGGATAAAAATTTCTCTCTAAGGGGACGTGAGACAAGGACCTACTTGTGTGCTTGTCACCTAGGGTTTTAAAATCAGCAAATTTATAAGTAAATGCAAGAATACTAACCTACAACCATTTAATCAAGAAGTTTTGCAGGAAAAACACTTACATATCATGAAGAAAAGCATGTGCAAACCCTAGTTGTAAACCTTCCTCAAGAGAAATGCCAAATATGCCAAGAAAATCCTTCCATCAACAAGTGCACCTCACTTTAAAAGACCAAATACCCAAGTAGGGCACAAAATCAGACCTCACCAGTAAGTGAGTTGTGTTGTTATGTTCAAATGTGTAATGTCCCCACTTTGGGACATCATCACAGTGCATATATTTATGATGACCATAGTAGTCGGATAAATGTTAGAGCAAGTACATGGGTATTTGAGAGGCATTGTGGGGTCCAACTTTCATTGATCTTCATATTCCATCATTATGAGCCATTCTACACAGGTTGGCTTTGGTTTTGTTGCATTCCGACGATTTCCATGATTTTGACTATTTTGAGCTATAAGTCAATGAAATTCACTGAAGAGGTCATTTTGGGCACATTACTTGGAGGAACCTCTTAGTGTAATAGCTCATTGGAATTGGGAGGAGCAACACTACAAGGTGGGATAGCTAGAAGTGACTTTCGGTGGCCAAGGAAGCCACAAGGAGAGATAAGGAGCTTTTTAGAGGTAAAAAGGTTAATTAATTAATTAAAGTGATTTAATTAATTATTTAAATATTAATAAAATGAAAGTCACTTTGGAGGGACAAGGTGAGCCAAAATTATAAAGGAAAGGAAAGGGCCTCTTCTCATGCATTCATGTATGATCTTATTTTGATATCGGGCTTTAGCTAGTGAGCCCATCTCTTGGGTGTTTTGAGGGTTTTGACTTAACAAACCCTAGAGGACGATTCGATGGTGAAAGATTCCACCTAGCTTGTCCCAATCTTGGTACCAGAGATGAAATAATCTCCCACACCATTCTAGTTCTAGATCTACTCAGTTGCAGGAGGATTCCACATCAGTTGCTTGTGCAGATAGAGAGAGGGCACACCAGTTGGGGGTTTCTAGTAAGGGGGGCACACCATTCATTGAGGAGGGATTCGTCCTAGCCGAGGAGAAGGGATTCTGGGAATTCCAGGTATTGGGTTTTCTTTGCAGCTGTCTTGGCATCATTCTTAGTGATTTTCCAGAGTCTTTCCGTGGAGGATCAATTTGTATTGAGAGTGGGACGTTTTACCAAGAGGAGGGCGCACCATTATTTGGAGGGTAGCTAGATCTAAGGATCTAGTAAGTATTTCAAGATTTGAGCACTTGGGTTCTCATTGCAGCGTCCTGATCTATCATTGTGTAGAGTTTCAGAGCATTTGGAGGCCTCCTTCATCAGGGCCGAATTATCTAGGGCTTCATTCATCTAGTGGGGCGCACCATTTAGTGGGGGATTTCAGATCTACAACAATTGAGAGGGATCTTGGAGATTCGGGCACCTGAGTTATTCTTAACATCACCCAATCTATTGTTTGACACCTTTCCTGAGATGATTGGACATCTTTGGTAGCAGGGCCGAAATATTGAGGAGCTTCAGTACTGCAGCAGGATGTGGCATCTTCCAGCTTGAGGGGTTTGGAACTTGGTATTGGCCTTCATTACTTATTCATTCTTTGGAGGCTTATTTTGTATCGACAGAGCATTTTGTAGAAGCTCATATCTCTTGATTGTATGGCCATCTGAGGTTTATGCCAGATCGGTCATCTATTGTATTGATTTTGCTTAAGAAAAAGGTCAGATCTTGCTTGTGCTTCTATATCTTGATTGTGTTATGATCTTCATGTGTTGGATGAATCTTGTATGCACTTAATAACTCAATAAACACCTGCACATCAATAAATCAATAGTAGTTAGTGATACAAACTGTTTGGAGAAATACCACAACCAGAAAAAGTTTAAAAAAGACACCAAAACCGTGATGATCCTTGCATAATGGCTTGGGATCATTACAGTGGTATCAGAGCTTAAATCCTGCAAACGTGAGGGGTCTTTCATAGGGATAGATGGATCGTTGGAAGGAAATGGATATTTTTAATAGGATTGAGGAGTGTGAGAGGGAATATGAAACCATCAATAATTTCAAAGGGCTCATAACATTCCAATGGTTCCTATCCTAAAAAAATCCTAGTTGGAACAAGAAGAAGATTGCACGTTGGCTCAAACAGAGGGAGGAAATCAGAGAAGCATGTTGGGGTAACCCCATGCGCATTAGAAACCCCACACCCATTAGGAGCATGCATCTTTGCTACAGTTGCAAGGTGCCTTGGGAACCAGAACATAGGTGTAGGGGTAAGGGTAAGGAGCACACTATTGAGGCACACCATGAGAGTGATGATGGGGTGTGTGTGGATGTAGCGATAGATGTTGATTCAGAGCAGTCGAATGATGACAGTGACTCTTGCACAGAGGCTAGTGATAGTGACTCTACCTCAGAGGATTGTGAGGATGACTCTTGCACAGAGGCTAGTGATGCTTGCACGCTTGAGGAAGATGATGAACCTTGTGTAGTGGATAGGCAGCTGGATGGACAGGACAATAGCCCCAGTGTCTCAGCAGACATGTCACATACCCTTGATGACCTTACATCTCAGCAGAGTAGTGACACTACTGAGGAGTCACACATGTTAGCACCTAGAGATGATGAGCTTCCTATGGGGGTCGTGACATATCTGTCACCTATTCAGACACCCATGATAGCCACATCACATGAGGAGATCAGTGGCATGTCAGGTATGATGGATGAGCCTAGTGCAAGGGATGCACACCATGGACAGGTAGACCCACAAATCTAGGAGGAGGTACAGGACGTACAGACAGTTGACCTCACACATACAGGTCAGCTAGAGGAGATGGAGTCACAGTTATTGGAGACTCCCTTGGTTGAGAATATTGCAAAGGCTGACAGGTGGATGGAGCACTTACTTCTAGGATCAGATTGCATGGATGAGGATGCACTCTTTAGCAGTCAAGATGACCATAGCATGAGTCTGGATACATCTATATGAGATCCAGGCACAAATGATAGTAGCAGGTTGAGTGCACAGGAGGATACAACTGCTCACACTGGATACAGTATGATTCAAAGGGAGCTAGCAATTGAGGATGATGTGCAGTTACGTACGGACAGACCCAGTAGCACCATAGACAGTGGGCAGTTGCAAACATTGACTTATGCAGAGAGTGTCTTTGGGGACTCTAGAGTTGACTTTAGTGAGACTGACAGTGGCAGTGAAGGATCTGAGATGGCACCTCAGTATAACCATGATCAGGAGTCACACCACTTAGCAAGACAGTTGAGAGTTAGTGAGGCTATGATCAGGGTAGCCACTAGACGTATTGATGGCATGCATGCAGTGATGGAAGATTACTGTTGGAGAGCATCAGTGGCACAGGGTAGCTCAGATGGAGGATTTTCCATGGATTATTTTCACACTCTCCAGGAGAGAGTATCGGTGATGAGGACTAACTACCAGGAGTTGTTGGAAGACAAGGATTATCTACTGAGGGTTGGTGAGATGTATCATGAGGCTCTGAGGGAGTAGGAGTTGGACATGGACCGACTCACTCAAGAGTTGGAGAACACTCGAGGATTCTTGAGAGGCACACAAACTGCCCTTCAAGAATCAAAGTCTAGATCAAATGGGTCTCTTGAGGAGATTTGTTAGAGATCCACTTCATCTATATTAGGGGACACTCAGATGTATCAGTCAGTCACGTTGATAGAGGATGTTGGTGATCTAGTAGAGGAGCATCAGTTGATGGAGGACACTTCCATTTGTGTTCTAAGAGTAGTTTACCTCCATGTAGAGGATGATCCAGCAGCATGCCCAGGATCAATGATGCAGCATGAGTCTGCAGGAGACGACATGAGTATGTCGGAGCATATGATGATGAGGGATAGTTCACAAAGTCATTCCAAGATGTATGGTGGCATTCAGAGGGGTATAGTGCCTTGCAGGGAGGAGGCACACCTAGGGGAGCATGCAGATGTCACTCTTTTGTAGCAGCACCTAGTTATGAGAGATCACCTTCACGATATCAATAGTTGCATGGGAGATGACAGTTGGAGGTTGGTTGAGAGGCAATTTGAGGAGTTACTTTCGATTGTACTAGATGGTTGGGATTCGATGATGACTATAGGAGAGCATCTATCATGGATACCGAGGGACGAGCTTCTGGTAAAATCCTTGGGATTGACCAAAGCATGTGACGCCTTCCAGTCCTACAGTCAACTGCAGATATGTCTTCTATCCTTTTCTGACAAGTTTATCATTGACAACAACATGAGGAGGATAGAAGATGAGCACATAGGGCTTCTGACAGTGATTAGTCTCACACAGGAGCAGTTAGAGGAGATTGGAAATGATAAACTTCCAAGTTTTCCATGGGACCCAGGAATCCGTTTTGTTAGCACAATATTCATGTTGACCCAGGTTGCACCCGAGAGCCACACACTCCACCTTGGTTTGGTTTGGAGTGGGTCTGCAGGTACTTGTCCTACGGGAAAAGACCTTTTCTTCCGCTTGATCATCATGATAGGGCATGGAGATGTTTGGATAGGTACTTCTTCTACAAAGATGCTTATACAGATACAGTTTCTGGACAGCAGGTTCGGTGGTCACAGGTATTTCAGCTTGAGGAACCAGGCGAGGGGGATCCAGTATGTATGTAGGGGACAAACATTCATGGTCAGAGTAGTGCAGTGTTAGCTAGAGGATCATTGACAGAGATTAGCATGGGACCCAGGGATTGCAGGATTGAGCATTTCATTGACCGACAGGGGGAGAGTGGACCATTGTAGGGGAAAGTTATTCTAACTTTCCATTTATCTTCAGTGTTGAGGGGAGCACCGCACTTGAGGGTGCCTCATGGAGGTCTTGCAGTACCTCATTCTGGCATCATCACGTGCAGTTGATGGAGGCCGTGTGGACCTTGGTAGAGACTAGGAGGATGGACTCACTCCGAGATGAGGCCATGTGTTCGGTACAGGAGACTCATGGAGTTGTTGTATTTCAGGATTATGCGTCCCAGGGGCTAGCAGTTCATGACTTAATATGGGACCTAGGGGGAATCATGTGTGATTGTTCATCTTTGGAGTGGTTCTACTATGTATCCCACAGATGGACATGGGAACTTGGTATTTTACTTGGAGGGATTTGGGTATTGCTTGAGGACAAGCAATTTTCTAGCAGGGAGGACTGTAATGTCCCCACTTTGGGACATCATCACAGTGCAGATATTTATGATGACCATAGTAGCCATATGGATGTTATAGCAAGTACAGGGGTATTTGAGAGGCATTGTGGGGTCCATCTTGCATTGATCTTCATATTCCATCATTATGAGCCATTTCACACAGATTGGCTTTGGTTTTGTTGCATTCCGACGATTTCCATGATTTTGACTATTTTGAGCTATAAGTCAATGAAATTCATTGAAGAGGTCATTTTGGGCACATTACTTGGAGGAATGATCAGAATCTGGACCAGGGGTCAAAAGTTTGCTCAATTTTCAAGTGCTCGGAATGCAACGAAAAAGGTTCCATTACGTCCGTCTGGTTCTCCTGATTTCGGCGGTATATTTATTTTCGCAAACGGAGTCCGTATGGAGAAGTTATCGAGGTCTGTTCGCCGAGCCAAACAGGTAAAATTTTGATGCTGACTGGGCAGGCCGTATAGCTGACGTGGCAGGCCGTACAGCTGACGTGGCGACCGTACAGTGATGTGGTAGGACCGTATGGGACACATGGCAGCTCCTGGGCGTGACACGTGTCATGCATATTTGGCCCTTTTGGTGTACGTTTGGACCATTTGGGAAGTGACACGTGTCACCACTGAGAAGGTGACACGTGGCACATGATGACGTCAGCATCCTATGTGGCAGGCTGACGTGGCAGGCTGACTCAGCATTGACTGGACCGTATGGCGATTACGTGGCAATTTTTGATTGGTTGATTTTGGGCGAGTTACTTTGCGACACGTGGTGTCTTCTTGGGCGAATGAAAGGGTGCCACGTGGCCCAATCACGGGATTCCACGTGGCACCCCGGTATTTGTCTTTTAGTTTTGGTTTCAAAACTAATTGGGGGTCGACCGGATTCGAACCGGCGACCTCCCCCTCCGCTAGAAGCTTTAACAATGTCCGCCTACCATTGCACCACACGTATTTGTTTATTAAACATATGGATTCAAAATTATTTGAATTTGGATAAGGTTTCAAATGGAGGGGGGTCGGGTCGGGGCTAGCCCCGACCCCCGGTTCTATTGCACTCCATATGTCCATTGCAATGAATATACGCGCGGGAAAAATTATGGTGGAATTAAACCCGTGGTTATCGGGGGTTATACATACGACCAAGCCCCGGTTTCAAATGGCGCGCGAGGAGATTAAATATGGGTTCATATATGTAAACGCCACGGTTTTATAACCTTTCATATGACCGTTCAAATTTATAGCGCGGGATTTGTTGTGTGTTTTTAACACACGGTTTTATGCGTGGTATTCATATGACCACTCCGGATTGACAAATGGGCGCGCGGGATTTTTAATATTATTATTGTTTATACAACCAATGTTTTGGTACATAGCGCGGGATTGTGGGTTGCATTTAAACCACG
>ML782502.1:438827-454175 GCA_009831015.1 Picea engelmannii
TTTAAAAGAACATTCCTCACACATGTACATTGCAAACAAGAACCAAGAACTTAACACATAAACCCTCTTGCACATTTGAACACATGAAGCAAGGTCCTGTTAAGATTTATTTTATGAGATAGAGGGTGCTTGCATAGCATAACGAGTTAGCCTTATATTTTCAGATCAAGGAACCTCTCAGTGTAATAGCTCATTGGAATCGGGAGGAGCAACACTACAGGATGGGATGGCTAGAAGTGACTTTCGGTGGCCAGGGAAGCCACAAGGAGAGATAAGGAGCTTTTCAGAGGTAAAAAGGTTAATTAATTAATTAAATATTAATAAAATGAAAGTCACTTTGGAGGGACAAGGTGAGACAAAAGTATAAAGGAAAGGAAAGGGCCTCTTCTCATGCATTCATGTATGATCTTATTTTGATATCTGGCTTTAGCTAGTGAGCCCATCTCTTGGGGGTTTTGAGGGTTTTGACTTAACAAACCCTAGAGGACGATTCGGTGGTGAAAGATTCCACCTAGCTTGTCCCAAGCTTAGTCTCGAGGATGCAATACTCTCCCACACCATTCTAGTTCCATATATACTCAGTTGCAAGGGAAATCTACATCAGTTTCATGTGCAGATAGAGAGAGGGCGCACCAGTTGAGGGTTTCCAGCAAGAGGGGCACACCATCCTTGGATAGAGATTCGTTGTAGGAGATTGGCAGGGTTTTTGGAGATTCCATCACTTGGGTTCTTCTTGCAGGGTCTTCACCATCATTCCTAGTGATTTCTGAGAGATTTTCATGGTTCAGATTATTTCTTAGAGCAGTGGGACGAATTGAAGAGAAGGAGGGTGTTTCTGAGATTCAGATCTAGTCAGTTTGGAGGAGTTACACTTCAAATATGACCCTGATACTTCACCATTGACTTGCATTGTCCCGATCTATATTTTTGGAGAGTTTCAGAGCATTTGGAGGCCTCCTTCAACAAGGTCAAATTATCTAGGGCTTCATTCATCCAGTGGGGTGCACCATTCAATGGAGGATTTCAGATCTACAGGGTTTGAGAGTGGATTTGGAGATTTGGACACTTGGGTTTTCCTTATAGTTGCCCGATCTATCAGTTGGCATATTTCTTAGGGTGATTGGACACCTTTGACAGCAGGGCCGAAATATTGAGGAGCTTCAACACTGTAGCAGGGCATGGCATCTTCCAGCTTGAGGGGTTTGGCACTTGGCATTTGTATTCATCTCTTATATAGACTTTGGAGGATTATTTTGTATTTTCGGGAGCATTTTGTAGAAGCTCTATTGTCTATCTTCTTGGCCATCTATTGAGCATTCCAGATCAGCATCTTCATTGTAGCAGGTTCTTTTATCTTATGAATAAAGAAGATTTGAGATGCTTTGTCTTGTCTATCCTATTGCATATGATTGAGGTATGTTCCATGGTTGTCTCTTCTTGTTATTTGTTGTATACACACATATAAACACATCAATAAACCCTAAGGCCGAAATCAAGAGGCCATTCAACAAGTAAACACAAGTAAACAAATAGATCAACAAACTGTTTGGCAAAATACCACAACCAGAAAAAGTTTTAAAAAGACACCAAAACCGTGATGATCCTTGCATAATGGCTTGGGATCATTACAAAATGAGGGGAAAACATCCTTAATATATAGTGTATCATGACCCTTTAATTAAAATTGGGTCATTAAAAATAGTCGACAAGGCTACAAACCAAAATCATATTGTTTTTACATTAACTGCTAAGTAAAAGACATAAATGAGAAAAAAGTGAGACGTCAAGCCCCTCTGAGGGAGACGTTGGGCCCTTTTGGGGCTAGTTCAACATCTAGAAGTCAAACGTTAGCCCTTCCTGGGCTCCTCCAAGCTACCACACATGTCGGTGGTCCTGTCAAACTGTTACACGCTCAAGGAGACATCAAGACATCCTGGGTGACGTCCTGGTCATCAAAAGGAAAACATTCCATCTGAAGTGGGTCAACCCCCCTAGGCTGGGCTCAGCCAAAGTGTCCTGGGTGGAATGCCCTTCTTCTTCTCATGTGCAAAGGCTCATCTAATCATTGTCCTGTCTCTGCCCCTGATGGGGTCCCAGCAACCATCTGATGGGCTCTTCAGCCCCATGGAGGTTCGAACTAATCATCTCCCCATGTGTACTGGTCCAACTGGTACCTTTCCATCGGGCATGGTCCTTCACATCAAAAAATTCTCCCTCCATGGGCTCATTAGTCACATGGATCATAGCAATGTTAATCACATTTCATCATTAATTTTATCAAATGCATGCACAAAACCCCTGATACATCATTCAATAGCTCAAAGATATTACAATGACCTACAATACAAAGCCGAAGAAAAAGACAAAATACTCTATTGGGCCAGCATCCATAGGAAAAGGAAAGTCTCCAGAGGGTATCATCCAAGCCATGTAACACGAGTTGATGTGGTCAAGGTATGTCCGGACACACAGGTAGAGTGAAAGACATGGATGTACGATATTACCTGTGGGTGCCTTTATAGAAGGTGAGTTGTATCCATCATGAATTCAATTCTTTCCAAGCCCTTTATTGCCTTTATTATTTATTTTCTTTATTTATTTTTCTTATTTATTTTATTTCAAGTTCTAACCAGAGGACACTGCCTTGGTGTGGTGACCAGAGCTGACAGTGTTACCCACAAATACTTTCACAGAGATGATAAGGTTGGCTCATGATGAGACCTCCTTTCCCTTGGCCATGCAACCAAAGGTCACTGCCCTGGCATGGTAACCATATAATGGCAATTCCATACTTCTAGGTACCCATGAACATAATAGGTTGGCTCATGATGAGACCCCCTATGCTCTTGACTAGGTCTTGTTTTGTTATTTTTATTCGGGTCACTCTTATTTCTTGTTGATAGGCTTTTTATTGCCTTCTCGGGGATCCCTAGGTGAGGCATCTCTAGGTTTCATTTATGGATTAAATTTTACCAACTGCTTTTACCTTCTAAGCCTTTATCCCCTTCTTCCCACGAGATAAGGTGTAACCCCACAAACAAATCATCCTAATGCCCGGACTAAGGGAATGGGACAGATGAGTGGGAGGAAAGATGTAAAAGTGATGATGTGACGGGAGCGGATGATGGCCCTTCAAAATCCCCTGGTGGCAAACTAAAACCCATGGGTAGAAGCTTGCTAGGGTACCTTGTCAATTCCCCCAAACATGGTCAAGTGGGTTAATGTAAGGTCCAAGCATTCATCAGAAATAAAAGGAATTTGATGCATATATCTAAAGGTTATAATGATCAAATATGACACATACCATGATACCTGGACCAATTGCCTCATGGAGAAAGAGTCTTCTCTGATACAATTCCAAGCCAAAGGTGATGGATGTTGTTGTTGATGACAAGACAAGTCTGATGAAAGAGAAGAAAGATGGGCCCTCTAGGGCCATACCAGGTCAATCCTTCTCTCGATACTCCATGTCTAGGACTTGTGGGCCTCGAGACATGATCTCCTAGTTATCCCATGAAATCGGGGATAACGGGAACTATATGTACACCTCAAGCAACAAATCAACAACAAGCAAGATAAACCTCAAGTTAAATTGTGTGAAGGAGCGGAGGATTCTTGTTTCCTACAAGACAACTTCTTGTGTATAGACAAACCAATCACCCCTTCCAGCTCGACCTAAGGCGCGAGGCGCATAACTGCCAATAAATAAATCCTATTAAGGTTTTAGCTGATGCATCTATTAAACTCTCGTCCATTAAGCTCGCGCAAGATAAAAGACTAGTACACCCATAAATCATGATGTCTAACGCATCATGTTATTCATTAAGCAAGAAGTCTAGTGGCGAAGGAGTGAACCTTTATCATTACTATTGTCATAAAATTTATCATAAAGGTGAACCAAAATAGGCATTTAACCAAATCAAAACACTGGTTAGCTATATACATTGTTCATTAAAAATAGGTGAACTACTTAACATTTTTAAAGGTGATCTGCGCTGCCCAAAAAAACGACATTGATGTCTAAAATAACTAGTCGATATTTTAACCAGTTTAACATAAATGACAAGGCTATATAAACTATTAATCGAAACTTTATATACACGTTATAATTGGTGTCCAAATTAAGTTCTTTCATAAATACATTGGTCAAATATTGACATTCATAAAACACATGAGGTGGCTTTCTAAAAAGGTAAGAAGTTATTGTGTAAAGTAAATATAAATTACCATTGTTGTAAAACTACTGTGTAATTACACATTGGTTGTCAAATTAAAAAAAAAAAAAATGTGTGTAGATTGATACGTCAGCTGGCAATCTAAATACAATACAACTGAATATAAAATGCGTATTTAATCAAATTTATGCACTAGCTGTGAATTAAAAACGGAATGCATGTAGATTGCATACTCACCAGACAATCTAAATAAAATATAACTGAATATATAATGTGTTTTAATCAATTTATGCACTGGCTATCAATTAAAACAGAATGCATGTAGATTGCATAGTCACCAGGCAATCTAAATAAAACACAACTGAATATATAATGGGTTTTAATCAATTTATGCATTGGATGTCAATTAAAATGGAATGCCTATATATGGCACCTGGCAATCTAAATAAAATACAACTGAATATATAATGTGTTTTAATCAATTTATGCACTGGTTGTTAATTAAAACAGAATGTGTGTAGACTAACAAGTCACCTAGAAATTTAAATGAAATACGACCTGAATATATATGCAGTTTGATCAAGGTGAAATAAACTGTCAGGGGTAAGGGACTGGCATGATTGGGCATCGATGTCACAAGGCATTTAAAAGAATATCAAGGTCGAGATGTGTGACTGGCAAAAATGACGGATTCAGAAATCACCTCACCTGTTTATTTCATTAAAGCGTGAGCGCTATTATTGGCGAGATTACAATAAATTTGAAGGCGTCCCCAAATTCGGAATCATTAACTTAATGGCCTTCACTCTCGGGGAGGGTTAAAGTTTTAACTGAAGAATTAACTGTTTTAAATAGTTTACCTGTGTAATCGATGCAGCAACTTAGAGTTATGATTTAGCCGAGTCGACTTTTGTGAAGGGAAGGAGATGAATCAGTGACATGTATGACATTTAAAAGGGAAATTTTGATACAGAGATTTTAACTAGGCAAAGTCTGGCAATGTTGTGTAATAAAGAAAATAAAATGGTAATGGAAATAGAAATGCATAGCCATAGTACTATCGTTGTAGTAAATATCATTGTAGTAACTTATCACCACAGTAAATTATCACTGTAAATTATCGCTGAGTGTTTTCACAAAAACAAAATCGTTTAGTTTAAAGAATAATCGTTGAGTGTTAACTATGAGTGTTATCAAACGTTGAGTTTAAAGAATAATTGTTGAGTGTTAACTCTGAGTGTTATCAAACGTTGAGTTAAAAGAATAATTGTTGAGTGTTAACTCTGAGTGTTATCAAACGTTGAGTTTATCATAAGATAAATCGTTGTCAAGAAAAGGGTAAATTAGCAGGAAAGTAAAAGGCTAAACTCGCAACCAATAGATGGGTAAAAAAACATTGTCGGAAGATTCAATTACAGTCATGAATAGTTAAAAATAACATCGTTGTCATACAATGGGTAACTCACAATAAAATAATTTCATCACAGTCACAAAAGTTTAAAAGATACAATGTTCTCAATTGGGCATGCTAAGATTTTTCCATTCAAGAGCTGGAAACTGTCATGAAAATCACTGAGAATAAAATACCCTCTGAAAGCATAGAGGTGATACAAAACGTAGAAGGTATTGAGCTGATTGCAGTGGAACTAAACAAATGCAGAGGTAATCAATCGCAAGAAGGCGTAACATAAATACTCTACTAGGAAAAACCAAAGGTAGATGGTTGGGCACCCACATCCTTCGCTCATCATCCACGCACAGGAAATCATGGAATTAGGATCTATAGGTCTGTTAACACCGAAGTGACGATCGTCGATATGTCTCTTGGCTGACTGCTCAAGAGAGGACTGATGAGATAGGTATGAGGGCGAGGTAAGAAGCAGAAAATCATCATAAAATCACTAAAACCATAGGGTGGTCACAACATGCAGGGATCAAAAGCCAAGGGAATCAATCAACAACGAGCTTACGGCTATGGGGAATTAAGTCATCAATTAAATTTCTATGTCAAACATTTTCTTTACCAAATTAAAATACAGAATTGAAAGCATGAGGTACAATAAGAATCTACCATGCAGAATCAAGTAAGCATACCATAGCCCAAGTCGTCCACTTCGAGTCGTTGTCCTGCACGCTCCGTGCAACTCCCGCTGGCCGACCGATGAGACTTCACGGGTACCTCCCAGCCAACGCTAGGGGTACTCTTCTTCCTCCTTATCCCCCCGAGCCATAAAGAGGCCACGCACATTGAACCAAAGATCAACTAGATCCCAGCTCGCTCGGCAAGCCCAAGCTACCACTCCTCACCGAGCTGGGTATTCCAACTCCCACAAGCTAAGTCAGTCAAGTCTAAAATTCTGCAGCATAACATTATGCATCCTAGAAGAGATCCATCATCCTCCTCCTCCCTCCTTTATATAGAGTTCTAAGTCCTTTACTTTCCCAAAATCCCATTTAATTTATTGTTCTATAATTTAATTCATGAAAATCCTCCCCATACATGTGTCACCCATCCCCTTCTTTGCACCATAAATTAATTTAATTAATTAATTAATTACTCCTATTTCCCTCACCCACCTAGAAGCATTCCTAGAATCACTCATAGGTGTCCCCATATTCCCTTACACATTTTAATGACTTACCCCCTTACTAATTTACTAGTTAAATTTAATTTAGAAAGTTCTTAAATGCTAGATACCTTACTAAGTTAATCTTCCTGCTTTTTCCTTGTGTTTCCCCTTTCTTTTTATGTTTCCCTCATTTTCATAGTTTCCTTATTCTTTTAAATTTCCCTCTTTCCCTTTTCATTTAAAACTCAAATTGGCAGGTGTAGAAAATAAAAATTTTTCCCCTTTTGCTTTTTAATTAATAATTTTTTGATTAGCATATGTGATAAAAAAAATATTTCCCCTTTTTTCCCCCTTTTTAAATTTTATCCCCCAAAAGATTTTTATAAATTAATTGAATTACTTATTCCCTTCTCGTCACATGATTAATGATGATTATCATTATTATTATTATTGTTTTTATTTTTTATTTTTATATAAATAAATAAATAAAAATGATCATAAGTATAACTTAGACCTAGACTTTATTTTCCTAGGTTGGGCGATATTTTATTAGGGAAATTGGTTTAAATATTTCTTATCACGTTATTCTTCCTAGGGCCATCTAGGTTTATCCATTTATTAAGTAACAACACAATGTGCCCTTCAAGATGCACTAGGTGCTCCAAGGGTGCCACTCGCCTCATTATGTTTCCCTTGTACTCAGGACGCACTACATGCTTCAAGGGTGACACTCGCCTCTTTCCATTTTTCTTGCGTGACATGCCCTTTAGGATGCACTACGTGCTCCAAGGGTGCCACTCGCCTCTTGACTGACTTGGTAGACAACAAAAACCCTTGGAGTCAATACTCCGCCAGGTGATCTTGTGGGAGACTAAGGGCCTCTAAGAAATAAGGCCCTGCCTTATTGCGCGTCCCTTAGAATCATCATGAGTGATTGTCGTAGTCTTCCCTCACAACCTCGTGGATATTCTCGAACTAGGTATTTGTTAACCTACAGTTTGAGCCATGGCGGGAGTGCTAGTAGGTCGTGGCAAGGCTATTATCCACACCTCTCCCTCAACGTCTCTGGTTATCGTGCATGACCCCTTTACTCCACATGTGAGTCTAGTCGGCAAGCTATCGTCAGCTTGCATGATCAATGAATCATGTTAGAAATAATATCCATAATTATATCATCTAATCAAATGCACAAATGTCATATATACTACAATCAAACCCCAATAGTCCACTCCCTGACTCGATCCAGAGTCTAAGGGTTTCATCGATGCCTCTACATCCTCGAGGTCCAAAATCCTGCACACTCAGAAAAACGGAGTCAATAACACCTGTATATGTCAATACAGAAAAATAAGAAGCCATCAATCCATAACACCTCATAATCATAATCAAATTCCCAATAGTATAATAATTCGGATCACTTGCAACCAAGTGTCCTCAAAGAATAAGTTCACTTAGTGCGCACAAGAGAGGGATGTTACAAAAAACCTGGTCCAGGCCGCGGCCCTGTGAAAACATGTTTCGCTGGTGGTTTTCCTTTTCCACGTTCATCCATGGCATGTCGAAGATCTTGAAGGAAAATCATCAGGGTGTCCACTCTTCTCCAGTGGTTGGCTTCCCTATTCTGTGCATCGATCATTGGTAATTTGATGTCCTCAAGGTCTTTTTTAATAGTGCTCAGAATATTCAGGAGCTATGTTTGATCCTCATACTTGGCACAGGCGAGATTGGGGTGGGTGGAGAGCAGAGAGGAAGAGGAGGACCCCAGAGGGGAGGTCGGATGAGGGGTGGTGAGTGGGGAACGAGGAGGGGAGGGCAGGTAATATGGACGTCGAGGGAGGGAGGGAGGAGGAAGTGCATAGCAAAGTGAGTTCCCAATCAAGTCGAACCACTCAACCCTACATCCGTAGGGGTTCGAGAGGGGTGAGAGGTTGCAAAGTGTTTGGTCAGGGGCAGACATAATTACAGGTGCCAAAGGAGGGGGAAAGACTACCGCTTCATGGGGAGGGACTGCTTCAGGGGGATGGATCACTATAGGAGGAGTGACAGCTTCATAGGGAGAGTCTGAGGCAGGCGGTTTCCTTCCCCAGGCCGCGTACCAGGCTGCTCCCCGCTTTGGCTTGCCTCGAGGTCACGGCATGGTGAACAATGAGCTCCACAGTAGAAAAGTAAACCAAGAGAGGTCACACCAGAGCTTGATTATAGGACGAAGAGAAGGGAGAGCCCTAGAGGCCTCTCTCTAAGAATTGCGAGCGAAAGAGTGAGGCTCAGGAAACCACATCGCGACCAGAAGAACCAGGAGCAAAGGCTGGAGCTGAAGCAATGGGGAAGAACCTCTGCACGGCGCCATGAAGACACACAAGTTGCAGATCTTCCAGAGTGTGTGAGCGTCGGGGTGCAAATGAGAAGTGGAGGGTGGCGGCAGGTAGTGTAAAGGTTGTAGGTGACAGAGGAGGGGAGGTGGTGAAGGACTTATGCCAGGTGGTGTGTGGCTTGGCTAGGTGGCCTCATCCCATCTTGGAGCAGTCATGTCACGATGACACTCCATCCGGTGATGTTTTATTAATGTCTTACTACCTTATTAATGTATTATTTAATTTATGTATTAATACTTTATTAATGTATTAATGTATTAATACTTTACTATTGTATTTATTAAAAATGTATTAATGTATTAATTAATTAAATTAACACATTTTAGTATACTTTAATGTATCAATGACATTCATAATCATGACCATAAAAAACCACAATCATGGTCAACCATACTTATTTTCAATAAATGTATTAATACTTTAATAGCATATCATTAACTATTGCTACATTAATAATGTATTTATTAAGGTATTACTACTTTAATAATGTATTTTTTAATGTATTATTATTTTAAGAATACATTATTATTACTTTAATGTAATAATACTTTAATATGTTACATTATATATTAATGTATCAATTCTTTAATTTATACATTACATTAATCTATTGCTAATGTATCAATATTTTAATAATTTATTACTAAATAAATTAAGATCAGTGTATTATTACTTTATTAATATATTAATACTTTAGAAATTTATTTATTAATGCATGTAATGTATTTATTGATGTATTTAATATATTATTAATGTATTAGTCTATTAATACATTAGAAATGTATTAATGCATAATTAATTAATATATTATATTATTAATGTATCATTTGTTAGTTTAGATACTAATGTAAATTAATATTTTAATTTGTACATTACATTAATACATTAATGCAATACATCAATGTATCATTACATTATTAATATATCAATAATGTTACATTACATTATTAATATGTACTTTAATGTATTACTACTTTATTAATGTATTAATAGTTTAATATGTTACATTATCTATTAATGTATTAATAATTTAATTTATACATTAGAGTAATATAATAATGTATTACTAAATATATTAAGGTTAATGTATTACTACTTTTTTAATGTATTATTTTATTAGTTTACTAATACTTTAGTAATGTATTTATTAATGCATTTAATCTATTTATTGATGTATTTAATATATTATTAATATATTAATTTATTAGTGTATTAATATTTTAGCAATGTATTAATTAATAATGTATAATTTTATTAATTAATTAATACATTACATTATTAATGTATCAATCAACATTACATTAAATTATATCTCTGTTGTTTTGAACGTAATAATACTTCTCTGTGGTTTTGAACGGGAATAATACTTCTCTGCGGTTTTTACCTTTTTTCCCACAATAATCTATGTAGTTTCTCTCTGTCTCTCCCGAACTTCTTTGCGGTTTTCCGAAATTATTTTATGCTTTTTCAACTAGTTGAACAATTGGACATGTGAAATAAGGTGAGTCACTTTTTACTTTGATTCAATTTAAATTTAAAATATATTTATAATCTATTAACTTAAAGAGATTTAAATATTTTTTATTTTGAGTTTCATAAGTAAAAGTTGATTTGAGAGATAATAATTAATATCATTATTATCAACTAAAACAAACATTTTCCATTTCCAAAGTCAATCCAAAATAATAATTGTTACATTTTGTTTCTCTTCTTTTCAATATGAGCACTCCACCACCTATACCAAAAACTCATCCTAACAAGGGGAGGCCCCCCAAAATCACCCTAGAGATCCTTTACGATTATATCGAATCAGTAGAAAAAATAAGAGATGAGAGATATAGCAAAATACAAATAGAGTTAGAATCATTAGAAAAAATGAGTGAAGAAAGAGATGTAAAAATCCAAATAGAGCTAGAGCTAGAGGCAATAATTGATAAAAAAAGAAGTTAAAGATACCATTCAAACTCAAATAGAGGATAGATTATTAGGGTTCAAGAGTGAACTGCAGACAATGAAGGATAGGATTCAAGAAATGGAAAAACATAAACAATCAATCCAAGAAGGAGGGGTTGAAGAAAATCACAACTTGAGAGATAGGATTAAAGAGCTAGAAGAAAAACTAACCAACAATTTGACCCTCAGTAATATGGAAAACAAATTGGATATTAAACCCATCAAAGAGGAAATGAATAAACTAATCGAAATGGACCATGAGCGTAACAAAAGAACCTTGAACCTCGTAATTTTTGGTATAAAAGAACAATAAGAGGAGGATATGCTAGCAATAGTAAAAGAAGAATTAAATAATAAATCACAAATTGATACAACTTACCTCATAGAAGCAAAGAGGCCAGGAAAAAATAATTGATCACAAAGATAGGTTGATCAGTGTCAAAGTAAGTTGTAATGACCATAAATATAGCATACTTAGTAAATATATGAGCTTAAAAGGGTTAGGAATATTTATAAATGAAGACCTCATTCCTGAAGACCAAGATGAACTAAGGAAGGAAGTTCAAAAGGTAAAATAAGCTAGGAAAGAAGAAAAATGGGCAATAATTAGAAATCAAAAATCTATTGTTAGGGATAGAGACCAGAAGGATAATAATAAATAGGAATTTGGGACACTTGGGATCCTTTTTTGGAACTGTCCTGGATTTCCATGGCACAAAGGTTCTATGATAAGTTGGATCCTGAGTGATATTGATATTATCTATCTAGTTGAAACTTGGGAGCATGAGGAGTCTAAGGTCCCTAACATAGAAGGATTTGTCTTGTGGTTGACATGGAACAAAAACTTCCACTATAGAGGCATAGGAGGCATAGTTTATTACATCAGAAAGAGTATTTCTCCTCACATTCAACTTCATAAGATTGACCATCTCAATCAGTACATTTGGATAGAAATTTCAAACACCAATGCTAAGAAGATGTATATAGCAATTTCCTATTTTGCACCTATTAATTCTACTTTTTATAAGAAAAACAATCTAGATAACAATTGTCCCTATAATAATTTACAACAAGATATTTATAGTTTAAAAAATGAAGGAAATATCCTCATGGTAGGAGACTTTAATATTAGGACTGCAACTAAACAAGCTACTATTTAAAGTATTGATTCCAACCATAATCCTTTATGGCTATATGAGGACCTTGTTTTATCTAATAGCTACAAAAGAAGCTCTAAAGACCTAATTGAGAATTTGTTTCGTATTGAGTTGGTCAAGATCTCCATCTCTCAAGGCCTAATAATTTGCAATGAAGTAATGAAGTGGCCAAACTCCAAGTAGATGACTTGTATTCATGGGCTAGGTAGTAGTGTTGTATATTATGTAATATTTGATATCCTCGTTTCCAACCAAATAACTACTTTTGACATTTTAAATGACCATGAGCATGACTATGATCATAAACCTTTAACCCTAACTCTAAATTTTTCCATGCCTAGGAGTGCCATTGAAGAAAATTCTGTTAATCAAAGGAATCTGCGCTTTGACAAAAGCAAAGTTGACATTTTCTTAAAGGATTTAAATAGTAAATAAAATATCCCAAATAAGGACAACATTGAAGAAATCTATCATAATTTTACAACTACCCTTTCCACTTCTAATAACAAGTTCTCTTTCTAGGTGTCCTATAAAAAGAATAATAAAACGACCAACCCTTGGTATGATAAATAATGTAAAATTTCTAGGAAATCCATTAGGGATGCTTCTAATGAGTCATTTAAACTCGATAATATCAATATGTACAAAGGCCTAATTAAAAGGAAAAAAAGGTAAAATATCAATAAAAGGAAAGAGCAACTTTCACAACTATATAAGCTAGATCCTAAGAAGTTTTGGAGCAAAATTCTAAACCGCAATACTAAAGAAAATAATAGGATTCCCTTAAAGGACTAGAATTCCTACCTTGAAAGTCTTTGCGAGTTCCCTAATGTCATGGAAACCAATCCTATTTTCACTACAAAGGAAGAAGTTTTTTCTTTAGATGACATAGAGTTTGGGGTTAAGCGGCTTGCAAATGGAAAAGGTAAGGACATTGAAGGCTACCAAGATGAAATTTTTAAAATTGGAGGGTTTATCCTTATCCCTCACATACACAAGATCTTTAATTTAGCAGTCAGGCAAGGCTTCCCTAAACCATGGACGCAAAGCCTCATTGTTCCTATTTTTAAAAATGGGGATAAAAACATTCCCTCTAATTATAAGACCATTATGATTAACCCGATTTTAGCCAAGCTTTATAAAACTATTTTGGAAAAAGATATTATCCCTAGAGAGTCACGGTAAAAGAGCTAAAGGAAAAACCGGGTTTAGGAGATATCATTCAACTATGGACCATCTTGTTACCTTTAGGATCATTGCAGAGGAGTTCCGCAATACTAAAACCAATCTTTTTTTTGTTGTTCTTGAATTTAGAAAATCTTTTGACATGGTTCCTAGGAAAAACCTTTGGAATGGGTTGGAA
The DNA here is from genome assembly GCA_009831015.1 of Picea engelmannii. Taxonomy (NCBI): domain Eukaryota; kingdom Viridiplantae; phylum Streptophyta; class Pinopsida; order Pinales; family Pinaceae; genus Picea; species Picea engelmannii. The sequence continues at coordinate 452,418 of ML782502.1, forward strand.
GAGATAAAAGTGCCTCTCAAGTTGAGGGTTGTTGCAATATGGATGTATGAGAACATTATTTCTAAGTTTAAAAACAATGATGGCTGGTCAAAAGAGATTAACTGCAATATCATAGTCAAACAAGGTTGTCCCTTGTCCCCTACCCTTTTTGGCATCTACATTGACAAGTTAGAAGATTGCTTGGAAAAAGAAGGTTGTGTCGGCCCTACTCTCACAGGTATAGTCATCAATATTATTATTTATTCCAATGATATCGTTCTTATGGCAGGGAGTCCCCATGATCTTGAAAACCAACTAAGAATCCTCAAGGATTTTTGCTCCAATATGGGTATGAATATTAATACTGATAGGACTAAGGTCATGATTATTAAATACAATAAGATCCCTTATGATACCTTCGTATATGACAACAACAACTTGGAGGAAGTGACTTCATACAAATATCTTGGAATTGATATTCACCACAATCTCAATTGGAATTATAGCATTCAGAAAAGGATTATTGGGGAATGGAAATCTTATTATGGGCTTGAAAAAAATTGTAAATCAGCTGATATTTGGAGTTGGGATAAGAATAAACTACTCTTTGAGACTCTTGTTACATTTTTTATTCTTTATGGATGTGAAGTCTAGGGTTGTGGTATCTCTCATGAATCTTGGAGAAAGATAGAGAAAATACAAAAGAATTGTATAACCTATAATCTCAAAATTAAATGAAATACGCCCTATCCCATCCTCCTCTTAGAAACAAGCCTCTCCCCCATTGAGAGCATGGTTATCACTAGATATCTAATGTATAAGAACAAGTTAAACAACATGGAAGACAAGAGGCTTCCTAAAAGTGATTCAAAATCAAGTCATAACCACCATCGACTCAAGTGAGGATGGCATAAAGATGCCTGGCCTTAGCTAAACTATTGGGGAATCATGGAAGACATTGTTTTGCAGAATAAAGATACTATTAAAAAAAACGTTAAATCAAAATTGAACAAGAAAATGTGGTGTGATAAAGAGTTAGAGGAAAAAATAAAATTAAGGTATTATAAGAATGTAATCAACCCTAATCAATAAGATCAAAATTATCTATCTATTTTTCCAAATGTAAAGAAAAAAATAAGCATTGTTAATATAAGAACAAATTCTCACGAGCTCCATAGTGAAATTGGGTGTTGGCCAATTCCTAAAACACCATGGGATGAAAGGGTGTCATCTTTATGACACTAAGAAGGTTGAAAATGAAAAACACTTTCTCTTATATTGTCCAGCTTATACCCAAATTAGATCTCATTTTAAAAATATTTGTCACACTACCAACCTTCCTAACCTCTTAACTCAACAAAACTATGGTGATCTTGGAAAGCTTCTCTTAATGTTTTTCGAGCACAGAAACAAAATTCTAAATAATCGCAAGTAATCACTTACCCTCTTAAGGTGTGATAGACCAATTCACTCTTAATGGGCATTAACCATCATCATCATCATCATTTTAATTTTATTATTTTTAAATTAAAAACCACTTCGCGATTGAAAAACATACCAATAAGCTCAGAGGGAATAAAAATCACTTTAATTTACAATGTAAAATCATAGCATTATAATTTTGTATTTTCCGTCAACTGAAAATGTATGATTGCAAGTTATTTTGTTGAAACAAACGCAATGCAGTGGATCATATAGTCTCTGGTAATTAAAATAAATATTAATAAATATTTTTTTAATTTAAATATTAAAGAGATTTTCATATTTTTTGAGACTTTT